>OY660879.1:27997500-28110000 GCA_962446985.1 Xyrichtys novacula | reverse complement strand
TTTGACCTACCGGAGAGTCGTCCTGCACAGAGATGACACAGCTATCTGATCAGTTAAAGGGAGATTTCAGTATTTTTGAAGTGAGGTTGTATGAGTAACACACATTCATATATATACACCAACACATGTACATTAACCTGTATGAGGCGAAGTGCCACGGCCCTCTACTGGGCAGAACTGATGCTACATCGGCAAAACACGATTACTGCGAGTTAAACCCATGAAACTCAATCGCCACAAACGTGTTAAACGTTATAACATCAAATAAACAAATACATGGCAACATGACAACAGTGCTGTAGTGTCTTGACTTACAGACAAAGATCTTACCTGGCACTGCGTCAAAGCAACGTGCACTGTGATTTCTAAGTTGAAGCGGCCAGGGTTGGTCCGTCCCTAAAACGGTCCAACTGGAAACTTACTCCAAAAACGCCGGAGGGCGGAACAGCCCGTTATTCCTCCAGACTCTCCGGTATTTACTTTGTTTTCTTGCTTGTGTCGGCAGTCGTGGCCAAAGGAGGATTCAGACAATTTTCTGAACTTTCTGGTTGGTTTCTACTGTCCGATATTGTAGCACGCTAACTTTGTTTGGGCTCCTGAACGACACGGGGGAGCAGCATTTTCTTGTTGACAGTATTCTTGTTGACTGGTTTGGTGTTGACTGTTTATGGTTGACTGTTTTCTTATTGACTGTTTTCTTATTGACTGTTTTCCTGTTGACTGTTTTCTTGCTGACTGATTATGGTTGACTGTTTTCTTGTTGACTCATTATGGTTGACTGTTTTCTTGTTGACTCATTATGGTTGACTGTTTTCTTGTTGACTGTTTTCTTGTTGACTGTTTATGGTTGACTGTTTTCTTGTTGACTGTTTATGGTTGACTGTTTTGGTGTTGACTGTTTTGATGCTGACTGTTTTCTTGCTGGCTGTTTTCTTGTTGACTGTTTTCTTGTTGACTGTTTTCTTGCTGGCTGTTTTCTTGTTGACTGTTTTCTTGTTGACTGTTTTCTTGTTGACTGTTTTCTTGCTGACTGATTATGGTTGACTGTTTTCTTGTTGACTGTTTTCTTGTTGACTGCTTTGATGTTGACTGTTTTCTTGTTGACTGTTTATGGTTGACTGTTTTGGTGTTGACTGTTTTCTTGTTGACTGTTTTCTTGTTGACTGCTTTGATGTTGACTGTTTTCTTGTTGACTGTTTATGGTTGACTGTTTTCTTGTTGACTGTTTTCTTGTTGACTGCTTTGATGTTGACTGTTTTCTTGTTGACTGTTTATGGTTGACTGTTTTGGTGTTGACTGTTTTCTTGTTGACTGTTTTCTTGTTGACTGCTTTGATGTTGACTGTTTTCTTGTTGACTGTTTATGGTTGACTGTTTTCTTGTTGACTGTTTTCTTGTTGACTGTTTTCTTGCTGACTGATTATGGTTGACTGTTTTCTTGTTGACTATTTTCCTGTTGACTGTTTTTGGTTGACTGTTTTCTTGTTGACTCATTATGGTTGACTGTTTTCTTGTTGACTGTTTTCTTGCTGACTGATTATGGTTGACTGTTTTCTTGTTGACTATTTTCCTGTTGACTGTTTTTGGTTGACTGTTTTCTTGTTGACTCATTATGGTTGACTGTTTTCTTGTTGACTGTTTTGATGTTGACTGTTTTCTTGTTAACCGGTTTGGTGTTGACTGTTTTCTTGCTGACTGTTTTCTTGTTGACTGTTTACGTTTGAGTGTTTTCTTGCTTGTGTCGGCAGTCGTGGCCAAAGGAGGATTCAGACAATTTTCCGAACTTTCTGGTTGGTTTCTACTGTCCGATATTGTAGCACGCTAACTTTGTTTGGGCTCCTGAACGACACGGGGGAGCAGCGTCTGCCTCACAACCAATCAGGTTAGAGGAGGTGGAGAACGGCTTTGTTTACAGTCAGAAAGAGCGGACCGCTCAAAAATGTTCAAATGTTGACGACACAGACATAAGAGAACACAGAGATATCGATATATTACCAAATAATCAATAACTAATAACTATTGACTGATATTAGAAGATTTTTTTGTTTATACGCCACAAAAAAAAGATTCTTCTTGTGAAAATTAGCATTTACTGTAAACACTGAGTGAAGTACATTTGGGATTAGTGGTTCAATGTTAAATCACCAATCTTCAATAATCAATAACAGATAATCCAGTGAACAGATTATAATCTTGAGGGGAAAATCTCTGAGTTTTCAAAAGGATAAAAACTTTGTAAAAAGTGACCATGCAACAGAAATGTGAAGAGGCGCTCTAATGAAATCAGAGGATGCAGGAGGAGAATGAAGAGCTTCAGCTGCGTCTCTTATCTCCTCTGACTGCTGATCATCAGAAATAATTAGATAGGATTCAACCGCGGCGCTTTATCCCCTTCATTTGATCAAATCAGCACTTCTGAGGGAAAAGTGACAAGAAAATGAAGTAATCATGGGAGCCGCTCCGCCGGAGCTCTGCTGCTGCATAATGTAAGAGGACGGAGAGAGAGAGAGAGAGGGAGAGAGAGAGGGAGGAGGGGGCGCTAACTTAGAGGAGTTCAGAGAGTTCTTCTCCTTTAAAAACAAGTTTCATTTATTTATGTTTTATTACAGTGAAAGAAAATCTGTTTTAATCCACAAATTTAACCTCATATTTGGTCTGTTTCCACGGAGACGTCGTCACTCTGAGGTTAATTCAATAAGGTTATATAAGGATGTTTACTAAGGTCTTTATTATTATGATGAAATAAAACAGTGTGAGTTTATTATAGTAAATAATTTTAGAGGAAACGCTCTGATAGTGAAGATCAGAGGAGAGGCCGTCACTGAAACGCTCCGATTTATTAATAGGAGGCTGGATCAGAACCAAAGTGGAGCAGCTGGTCTGGACTCTACTGTGTGTGTGTGTGTGTGTGTGTGTGTGTGTGTGTGTGTGTGTGTGTGTGTGTGTGTGTGTGTGTGTGTGTGTGTGTTCCAAACACTTGAATGACAGTATGAAACAAACATGGACGAGGTTCAGCGGCGTCTTTGTCGGCGCTCCTTTGCGTCCACATAGATATAATCAAACCAGATTTCCTCTGAGGTTTCTGTAGATTCCTCTGTCCTGAAGGTCCTTTCACACCGGGAACGTTTTTATTGTGCGATTATGTCGAACGTCAGTATCTTTTTTCAAACCCGTATCCTGTCAACACAAGCGTTCACATCAGCGACGTTTTCCCGTCCTGCGATATTGTGGCGTTTATTTTTTCAGATCACGGTTGATTTTTCCAAAGTTTCGCAGACTGTATGGTAGGACTAGGCAGTTTGGCCAAAAAGATGATCAGGATATACTTCGTCATATCGTCCGATCTTGATTATTATCACGATTTTTTTTTTAACTGCCAGTTTTAAAGCATCTGTACTTAAAACAAAAAAATTAAAGAAATAAATACTAAATAAGACGTTAAATAACTTTCCTTCTCAACTATAAGATCTTCAGAGGATGACTCAGAGTCATGACTGACATCTATTTTACTGACCTCAGCTCCACCTTCGGTTACTCTGTTTATTTCTCCGGCAACTTAAAGAAGTGAGCAGGAAAAGCTCAACTCTGATTGGCTGTTGTGACGCACATTTTCGCCAAGTTTGATCGAGTAAAAAAAGCTCACAGCTGATCACCGTGATCGGACTGAAATTTATCATGATCAATAATCCTGATCATAATCATAATCGCCCAGTCCTTCTGTGTGTCGACTTCTGACCAATCAGATAACAACCTGAAGGACGACTTGTGGAGAGTCATAGCGTTAGATTTCTCATCTGACGATGGTTTGTGAGCTTTAACAGTTTGATAAACGTCTTTGTTTGAACCTTCATCTGTGCTAACGTAAGCTAACGGTTGTTACCATGGTTACATGTGTTTATCTGGTTCTGGCCCCGACTCAGTACATGCTATCATGACAGACAGACATCTCAACACTAGAGTCTGGTCCTCTGCCTCTTCAAACTTGGAGATAATTGAGCGGAGCAGAGAAACTCACCAAGTTCTCTTCTTTTTTCTAATATTGGATCAACTATGTGCTGTGTTTGTTTTTCTTATGACCAATTCACCATCACCTGAAGTTGAAGTAGACTCCATTTTTAACAGTTTTAAAAACACAAAAACAAAAAAAGATAAATCTCTGAGAAAGGAGCTGTGCACGTGTGTGTGTGTGTGTGTGTGTGTGTGTGTGAGGGTCTGTGCACGTGTGTTTGACATGAGTGTGTGTATGCAGTGCACGTCTGCAGAGGACTAAAAATACAAAATAACATATGATGGTGAGGTGATGCAGAAATGTGAAAGTGTGTGTGTGTGTGTGAGAGAGAGAGGGGCTGGGCTGAATCTTACACACACACACACACACACACACACACACACACACACACACTCACACTCACACACACACATACTGAATGTGACAGTATAATGTATAGTCTCCCACCCACCCTCTACATCTTTTCTACCTCCTCCTTCTTGTGTGTGTGTGTGTGTGTGTGTGTGTGTGTGTGTGTGTGCACTCTGCCACTAACCTACTTTCCACACAGCAGCATGCACAGCGCTCAGGAGAAGAAAATACCGCAATACTCTCACACCCCTCCGTCATCCTCTCGCTTTCTCCCTCATTCACTCCCCTCTTCCTCCCTCTTCCTCTTCCTTTCTCCTCCCTCTCTCCTCCCTCGTCCTCCTCCTGACTCCTCTCCTCTCTCTCTTTTTTCGGACATGTCTGTGCTCACAGGACAGTTTTCCTCCTCCTTCGGTTCGCCCTTCATATTTCCCCTCCTTTCCTTATCACCTCTCCTCCTTCTCTGCTTCCTTCCTTATCACCTCTCCTCCTCCTCTCCTTCCTTCCTTATCACCTCTCCTTCTCTGTCTGTGTTTCCGTGTGTTTGCTGATGCGGCATCTTCTCTCCGATGCTGAATGGCGATGGCGTGATAGAGGAGGGGATGACTGATGGACGGACTGAGAGAGAGGAAGGTAGAGAAAGGAGCGGAGATTCAGTCAAAAAGGGAGAAAATGAGAGAGGAGGGGGAGAAAGGGGGGAGAGAGAGAGAGAGAGAGAGAGAAAGAGAGAGAGAGAGAGAGAGAGAGGGGAGGCTGAGCGAGGAGGAGGAGCAGGAGGAGCTTTACTGAGGAGGACAGGAGGAAGGCTGTGTGTAACCGGATGGACAAGGTTGGGAAGAGGCCAGCAGGAGTGTGTGTGTGTGTGTGTGTGTGTGTGTGTGTGTGTGTGTGTGTGTCTGTGTCTGTGCGTCATTTGGCTCCGGTAGAGTATTTTAAAGGCCTCACTTCCTTTTTCTTGGCGAGACAGCTCAGTGTACGACCTACTACTGTCCCCATTAAACACACACACACACACGCACACACACACGCACACTCACACACACACACACACACACACACACACACACACACACACACACACACACACCTAGCCGGTTAACAAAAGCAGAAATCTGCAGCAACATTGGAGAGAGAGAACAGACTTAGGCTCTCTCACCCTTATTCCTCACCCCTGATTCCTCCCTCCTCACCCTTGATTCCTCCCTCCTCACCCTTGATTCCTCCCTCCTCACCCCTTCCTCTCTCTTAACTCATGAGTCTAAATATATCCCCTAAAGGAGGAGGAGGAAGGTTGATTATTGAAAGCTTGATGACAGAGTGAGTCATTTATTCACACTCTGGATTTTTGTTCGTTCGTTTGTGGAGGCGGCGGCGGCGGCGGCAGTGGAGGTTTTTTTTTATCGTTAAACTTCTGTAAATATTTCACTCTGATCTAGAATCAGCTCAGAAAACTAGATCACACTCTGAACGGTGAACCCTCCTATCTTCAGGAAACATCACCTGAACATCCAGACTAGGGGGCGCTGTGGAGTGGAAAGAGAAGCTGGGCTGAGGGGTCGAATCTGTGGAGCATGTGACCTCTTTGTTACCAGTGTGTTGATATTGGTGAGCGTAGAGGATCAGCAGGAGTAAAAAAGGTGCTTTAGTAACTATATTTAATAACTTTATTTAATAACTATATGTACTATATTTATTTACTATGGTAAATAACAATATATAATAACTGCATTAAACAACTACATAAAATTACTTTATACATTAACTGTATATAATAACTATATTTATTACCAGACATAAAAATTGTATTTAATGAATGTAAAAAAATAACTATATTAATTATATATAATAACTAAATCTAGAAACTGTATGTAATAACTATGTTTATTAGCTCTATTTAAAAATTGTAAATAATAACTATATTTAAAAACTTTAATTATTAACTGTATATAACAACTGTATTTAAGAATTATATATAATAAATATTTATAATAACTATATTAATAACTTTAATTATTAACTGTATATAACAACTGTATTTAAGAATTATATATAATAAATATTTATAATAACTGTATTTAATGACTCCTGCTTTGGTGCAGAATCAGTAAAAACTGGAAAGGTTCCCAAAGTTCCTGTAAACTTTTAAAGTCTTTTAGTTCCCAGAACCTCATTTAGAGGAACTTCTTGGAGAGTACAGGAACTAAAACACAAGAGGAACTTTGAAGGACTCAGGTGTTACCCTGACAGAGAGGAAGAGGAAACTGAGACGAGACTTTCAAAATAAAATAAGAACCTGAGAGAGTCGTCTACTGAGACTGAGTCCAGATCTTTAAATGTTCCTCCAGGTTCTCTAAGGAACCAGAACCTTTCTGTGTTCTGGATCAGTGAGTTCTGGATCAGTGAGTGAGGACGGTCAGATTTCCTACATTTACTCAGAACCTTAAATGCAGCAGCGCCGTGTGATGACAGCATTAACGCCGTTACATCAGAGGAAATGGTCACCATGGGAATAGGAGACGCACACACACACACACACACACACACACACAGACACACACACACACGGTTACCTCTGTGTCCCTGAGCTTCTATATCAGTCTCTCACCCCCCTCAGTCAAAGACACACTGCCCTCTCAATGCCACACACACACACACACACACACACACACACACACACACACACACACACACACACACTGAGGCTAATTGAGTGGTGCCCTGGGTGTTCCTGTAGTGTATGCATGTTAATGATCACACACACACTCTGACACACACACGTTACAGCGTACAGGCGTCTGTCGTGGAAACTAAAGTGGGCGTGGCTAAGTCATATTAGATTTTTAGATCCTGGTTCAGGTTCGTCCCTGATCCTCTGGGACCACATCCAGGCGGACCGGACTGGACTGGACTGGACTGGACTGGACTGGACCGGACCGGACCGGTCACACACGCTCTCTTCCAGAAGCTGCAGCAGCAGCTTGTTGTTCATGTATCAGACACGTTCCACACCTGCACATCTATGATGTACAGTATGTTTCTATTTATAGCCTCCTCGCTCTGCCGTGGAATTTAGCCCCTCCCCCTTTTTTTCCCAGGCTGATCCCTGAGGAGGAGGAGGAGGCGAGAGAGAGAGAGAGAGAGAGAGAGAGAGAGAGAGAGAGAGAGAGAGAAAGAGAGAGAGAGAGGTGAAAGAACCGACTCGGTGGAATGACGTTATTCCTGAAAATGCTTCATGTTAGAGAGAGACCAGGATGAGAGTGTGATCTATGAAGGTGGATCTGACTCTATACTCCTCCTTTAACCCCCCCCACCATCCTCCCTCCTCTCTCTCTCCTCCTTCACTCTCACTCCTCTCTCTCTCTCTCTCTCTCCTCCTTTAAATGTAACTATTCATCTTGTGACCTTAACGAGACAGGAGGATTGATTTAAGGAGACACCGCCAGTGTGTGTGTGTTTGTGTGTGTTTGTGTGTGTGTGTGTACATGTGTGTGTTTATGTGTGTGTCAGGGAGAATTTGTGACAAACCCAATTAGAGGTACACACAGACCCCCCCCTCCTGAACTCGCCCTCAGACGTTGTGTTCATGGAGCCAAACGGCGATGCCACAATAAATCTCTCTCAGTGTCCAAACATCAGATCACACACTCACACTCTGACACAGCCGCTGTCTTTATCTGTGTGTGTGTGTGTGTGTGTGTGTGTGTGTGTGTGTGTGTGTGTGTGTGTGTGTGTGTGTGTTTGTTTAGTACGAGTGTGTGGGTGGTGTGTTACCAGCACATACGCTCAGCAGAACATATTTAACTGACTCATTAGGATGGCTTGTGGGCCTTTGTGTGCGTCAGTGTGTGTTTGTGTGTGATGGTGAGAAATGCGACGTGTCCGTTTGTCGTCTGACTCAGCGGGTTCAATCAAACCTCGACAGCGCTCACATTTTTCCTCTTTTACTCGAGTTTTCAGTCGCAGATGTTTGAGCAGCTGCTGAAGGAAACCTGATAATCGTTTGTTGGTGAACGCTCGGCGTGGAGCGTGGAGCGTTTTTATTTCTGCGTAAACGTTTATCCAAACTGTTTTTATTTATCTGGCTTTAAATGTCCTGAAATCCTGAAACGTGGACGGAGTTTTTAGGTCGGCAGAAGATGCTCCGCTAGCTTCAAATAGGATCCACCATGTCGGATTGTTAGTGACTAGCGGCGGTAAACGCCAGCTCTGCTAGCAAGCGCCGTCTGCAGCTACCGTGTTGACATGTCAGAGACTAATAATGTTTATGTAACATGAGCCACGATAGAAGGAGATAAAAATGACCTGTTCAACTAAAACTCTGCTGTCTCGGCGTCTGTTTTCTCCACCGCTCCAAGGATGACCCGATGGTTATTCATGTTAGATTCCTCGCTCTGTCACATGTCCTCTTTGACTCCGCCCTTTCTTCTGTCGGCTTGCGTTTATTTTTTGCGTCCTTCTCCATCACAGCTCCTGTAGCTAAGCCGCTACGCTACTTTTAGCCGCTCAGAGCTCCGAGGATGGTAGGGGAAGATCCCGCCCTCTTTCACCTCTGATTGGCTAGAAGTGCTGGGCTCCGATTGGTTCTCCCTTATGGCTGTGAAACACCATCGTCGGTCGGATTAGGATGAGGGTTGAGGTTCGGGTCAGGAGATTAAGAATTGTGATAATTTTCTGTCCGATGTTCAGAGTCGACAGCCCGCGTTTGGCTTGACCGTGTGATGATGTATCCAGCTTTTCTAGCCAATCAGAGGTGAAGGAGGCGGGACTTTCCCCTTCCATCCTCTGAAAAAAAAGTTGCGTCAGTGACGGATGGCTCCCATTGGTCAATGTTTTTGCAGCCCTGCACCTGATAGGGTGAACGGATTTCTTCCTATCTTTTTCCTCTTCACTTTGTGGAGATCGCACTTTAGGACCATGATCGCCATGGAAACGAGGTTCATCATAATCACCCGTCTTTGACTTTGACTTTAATGCTATCGACCACAGCCTGTTTTAAAGCTGTCGGGGTTTCAGAGAAAACAGGCGGTCAGTTCAGCAGTTTGTCTTAGAGGTCTGAATAAAGGAGTGCCACAGGGTTCAGTTCTGGGTCCACTAAGACTTCGTACTTTGTTAGTTTTTCACTTTTAGACTGATGATACTCTCATTTCTTATGTGTATTTAACCAAATTACTAAAGTTTGGGTTTATTTATTCTGTGATATTCAGCCTGTATTTGAAAATCTTTCACGTTATTTTGTTTTAATTTCTGATCTTTAAAAAAACGTTTTTCCTTGACTGACCCTCCTCACTCCGTTTGAGTGGATGATTCTCGCCACCATCATCGCCAACTGCATCGTCCTCGCTCTGGAGCAACATTTACCTGACGGAGACAAGACTCCGCTGTCCGAGCGTCTGGTGAGTTTACCTTCAGAAATCACCTGCAAACACTGACCTCTCCACAACCTGTGATCAATGTTTTATATCGATAATATTTTAATTTGAGAACGACACATTTACACTCATTTAAAGAGACAAAGATCCATTTCTGACCTCCAGTAAAACAAAGGTCCATATTTATCATGGATCCTTCTCAGGGAGTGAATGATCAGCAGGTTTATTCTCTCTCTCCCTGTCTCTCCTCAGGACGACACGGAGCCGTACTTCATAGGAATCTTCTGTTTTGAGTCTGGAATAAAGATCCTGGCGCTCGGTTTTGCCTTCCACAAGAACTCCTACCTGAGAAACGGGTGGAACGTCATGGACTTTGTGGTGGTGCTCACAGGGTGAGTGGCGTGAACTCGGATACGTGCACACACACACATACTTAAAGATGCACGCACAGTCAGGGTTGAGTGTAGTGAGAAAGGAGGACTCTGGAGTGAGCGTTTGCGCACGTGTGTTCATGGCCGTCCTCTCCTTCCTTCTCGCTCTAATGAACAGCTTCATGTCGAGCTGGCAGCAGTCGGATCACAGAGCAGAGCTGCAGGCAGCCGGCAGCCTGGGCCGCCAACAAATGTCACCACAACATACACAGAGATAGACGAGGTGGGGGGGCGCAGAGGGACATGGGTAAAGACAGGATGGAAGAAAAGGAAGCAGAGCAGGAGGGAGCGAGTGGAGATACAACCATGGAAGTGAGGGGAGGGGTAGATACTGAAACCACTGAGAGGAGGAACAACAGTCACTCAGGACGTTTAGATGACACTCAAGAAGAAAAGAATTATCGCCTTACTCTGATGAAGAACCGGTTTAGTACATGTAAACACCTTAGTCTGACGATATTCAGAGTTTAAGAACTCTGATTGAAGTCGGAGAATACCGACTAAATTCAGAAGCACACTTACCCAGGATTTCCACCGCACCTGAAACAGCTCTGATCCAGAACGGTGGTGATTTTCGCCATCCGCCAATTATTTTTGACTGTTTTCTGACTGATTTTCTGACTGTTTTTCTGACTGTTTTCTGACCATTTTCTGACTGTTATTAACTGTTTTTCTGACTGTCTTTCCGACTGTTTTTTAACCGTTTCTGATAGTTTTCTTACTGTTTTTCTGACTGTTTTTGACTGTTTTACTGACTGTTTTCTGAACATTTTCTGACTGTTTTTCTGACTGTTTTCTGACTTTGTCAGACTGTTTTCTGCCTGTTTGTCCAACTGTTTTTCTGCCTGTTTTTCTGCCTGTTTTCTGCCTGTTTGTCCAACTGTTTTTCCGACTGTTTTTCTGCCTGTTTTTCCGACTGTTTTCTGACTGTTTTCTGACTTTGTCTGACTGTTTTCTGACTGTTTTCTGCTTTTTTGTCCGACTGTTTTTCTGACTGTTTTTCAGACTGTTTTCTGACCATTTACTGACTGTTTTCTGACTGTTTTTCTGCCTGTTTGTCTGACTGTTTTCTGACTGTTTTCTGACTGTTTTCTGACTGTTTTCTGCCTTTTTGTCCGACTGTTTTCCTGCCTGTTTTTCTGACTGTTTTTTTTAACCTTTTTTGACAGTTTTTCTGACGGTTTGTCTGACTGTTTGTTTGACTGTTTTTCTGACTGTCTTTCTGACTTTTTTCTGGCTTTTTTCTGACTGTTTTTCTGACTGTCTGACTGTTTTTCTGACTGTTTCTCTGGGACGGTGAAACCCTGTCACTGAAGTGTGTCAGGTGAAACCGCTCTGGCACAGACGAACACGCTGAGGTCATGGCATGTGGTGATTTGGAGAGCTTGGTGTGTTACATAAACTGTTCTTCGTCTTTGCTGACCAAGCACGAGTGAAATAAGAGATTACACCCCCACCACCTCCTCTCTGCCTAACACACTTAAACAGAGAGAGAGAGAGAGAGAGAGAGAGGGAGAGAGAGGGAGAGAGAGAGAAAGAGAGAGAGAGAGAGGCGGTCTGTCCTTATGTTTTGATAAGAGCAATCATGAAGTCGAGCTCATCTCAGTGCGGAGAGTGAAAGAGAGACGAGGAGAGACGAGGAAGGAGACAGGAGGAGAGACAGGAGCAGGAGGAGAAACAGGAGCAGGAGGAGAGAGACAGGAGCAGCAGGAGGAGAGACAGGAGCAGGAGGAGGAGAGACAGTCCTTCAAACGACTCAGGCTCTACATGGTCGAACCAAATGACGCATTAAAAAGTTTACAAAGCGAAATTAAACAATAACCTTCCCACTTACCGTAGTTTTCGCACTATAAGGCATACCTGATTATAAGGCACACCATCAATGAACGCGTCTATTTTCATACATAAGGCGCACCGGATTATAAAGCGCATTAAGCCGAACAAAACAGTCGGATAAGTCAAACTTAACTCAGCGAGGTTACAGTAGCTACAGCGCGCCGACAAACCAAAAGGATTTTAAGTAAGCCTTATAGTGTGAAAAGTACGGTTCTTCTTTGCTCGTCTTTTCGCCGTCATCGTCTGTGCCTAGACAGCGAACTTCCATTGTGGCTTCTTTTGTAATCTGCACTGTTTCTCTTTTATTTGCTGCAGTAGCGGTTCTCGGCCATGTTCACGCTGCAGGTTCTGATGCACAATTCGGATTTCTTGTTAAGTCGGATCTTTTTATGCGGTCGTTCACATTACAGCAACAAATGAGGCATCTAATGTGAACGGAATGCGTCCATTGCTGAAACAGCTGAACAAGGTTACACACACCTTTTAAACACACTTTTACGTCACACTTGAGACGATAACAATAAACCGTTTAAAGAGTTCGGATTCACGTCGAGGCGAACAGCTGCTGTGTCGTCAGGAAGCTTCAGTCAGATCTACGGGCGGATAATACTCTGCAGCACTTACAGCGCGGTATATTCCCGAGATACATAATGTACACTGACCAAGTCAATACATTTTACACACACACACACACACACACACACACACACACACACTCTTTGTTGGTCTCTGTATGAATAGAGGTTGTTTTTAGCCGTGCAGCTCTTTGTAGATGAAAGGATACTTGGCCTTTCTGTCCACCTCTGCTCCAAACCTTTGATATAACACACTGACCGCACACACACACACACACACACACACACACACACACACACACATTTCCACTTCAAACCTTCCTGTCCATTTCCTCCTCAGCGCCTCACTTTAGCCGCACACACACACACACACACGGACAAACACACAAACGGCTCTTAGCATGTCTGAATGGATTAGCCGTTCCCTCCGCCACCTTCGCTGGATGTCAGCGATCGTGTGTGTGTGTGTGTGTGTGTGTGTGTGCGTTGACCTGTCTCTTGTAGTAAATTGCGTGAGTGATTTGGCCCTGGGAATAAGCTAGTTGTTTTTTATGCCTGCTATTGATTACTAGTCCAATTACTCTTAGTTTACAGCTGTTCTTGGCGCGCTCGGCTCCTTCTTCCTCTTCTCGTTGAGGTTGTTTGGATACGTCCGGTACATGAAGGTTGAAAGCGAACAGGAGATGAGAACTGAGTCTAATAACACCTGTGAGAAAATGATAGTGGGTCGGGGCGCACAGGTTTCTCACGATTATTGCTGTCCGTAATCCGCCACGAAATTCACCTCACCAACGGTAGGAATTGGCGGATGGTGAAAATTCTGGATGCGGTGGAAATTGGGGGTTAGAGAGTCACGCTGCAGACTCACCCAGTGGAGCTTTCTCAGCCTTCTTTTAACTCCCTAATATGAGGGTCTGTTATAATTATAGTGTTATTGTGCACATGAACGCATTAATGAAATCATTAAATCACGGGGAGAGAGGACAGCAGGGGGACGAGCAGAGATAAGGGCGGAGTTTGGGGGGAGAGATGAAGCGATTTGGTCAGTGATGTGGACAGAGATAATTAGTCACATTCAGCTGAAGTCAGCAGAAAAAACAGGAGAGAGAGAGAGAGAGAGAGAGAGAGAGAGAGAGAGAGACAGAGAGAGAGAGACAGAGAGAGCAGAAAGACAGTTTTAGTGTAACATGTTAGAGTCTCACTCATGTGGAGAGTCGGTGAAAACCATCATCCTTCCTCTGATCCTCCGTCTTCATACTGTGCAGCTGTGTGTTGGTGTTGGTGTGTGTTTGTATCTGTGTGCTGGTGTGTATTTGCAGCTGTGTGTTGGTGTGTGTATCCCTCTGTATACAGGCGGCACATCTGTCTTTGATGCGGAGGAAACGGCTTCTTATTGGTCGCTCAAATGACCTACTTTCCAATCAGAATAGAAGAATAAAATTATTCCCACTCAATATGTTTGATCTCCAAACAGCGCCTGTTTGCTCTGCAGACGTGTGTGTGTATGTGTGTGTGTGTGTGTGTGTGCTTTTGTAATCCATGCATCCGTGTGTGTGTGTGTGTGTGTGTGTGTGTGTGTGTGTGTGTGTGTTGCGCCATCATTTAGTTAAAAGAGAAAAAGAGAGAAGAAGAAAGAAAAAAAAACAAATCAATCAGGCTCCTCCCTTGGCCCTGTTGCCAAGGTGATACAGAGATTCTATCAATGAGCCAAGGTCCCTGTTGCCATGGAAACACTTATGAATGAGAAAGGGCCCAGTAACCGTGGAGACGGTGTGAATGAGGAACTGCCTCATCGGCCTGACACTAGTTTGTAACAGAGGAGAGAGGGGGGACGCTGTTTAGACACTTACATTTCATCTTCATCATCATCATCGTCGTCAGCGTTGTCATCATCATCTTCATCATCTTTATTATCATCTTCATCATCTTTATTATCATCATCATCATCATCATCATCATCATCATCACAATCATCATCTTCATCATCATCATCATCGTCATCGTTGTCATCATCATCTTCATCATCTTCATCATCTTTATTATCATCATCTTCATCATCAACATCATTGTTAACATCTTCATCATCATCATCATCGTCATCGTTGTCATCATCATCTTCATCATCTTTATTTTCATCATCTTCATCATCATCATCATCATCATCATCATCAGCATCTTCATCACTATCATCCTCTCTTTCACTATAATCATCTTCATCACTTTTATTATTACCTTCATCTTCATCATCATCATCGTCATCTTTATCATCATCTTCTTCATCATCATCATCACTATCATCATCATCATCGTTAACATCATCTTCATCATCATCATTGCCGTCATCGTTGTCATCATCATCTTCTTCATCATCATCACTATCATCATCATCTTCATCATCTTTATTATCATCATTGTCATCATCATCATCATCGTCATCTTTATCATCATCATCATCATCATCATCATCTTCATCTTTATCATCATCATCTTCATCATCTTTATTATCATCATCGTCATCATCATCATCATCATCATCATCATCGTCATCATCATTATCATCATCATCAGCATCTTCATCACTATCATCCTCTCTTTCACTATAATCATCTTCATCACTTTTATTATTACCTTCATCTTCATTATCATCCTCATCTTAATCTTCATCATCATCTCTTCCCTTGTCATCATCATCATCACCATCAGTGTCACACACAGTCTTTACACAGTCAGTTCTGCCGGTTCTGCTCACTAAACCACGTCTCTCATGTCTTTTGACGGATCTGTTGGACCGCTCCGTTAGCATCAGCGGTAAAGACACTTAAGACACCAGATCTCTCCTAAACTTCAACATGTCAGCAAACAAACACAGAGGATAACCACGGCCGTCAGCTGACTGTCACCATAAAAAAACACCATGTCGTACCTGTGTCTCACCTGTATTCACTCTTAAGGTCGATCATGTGATCCACCTCCATAAGGCTAACTTTGTACAGGTGTGTGTTACTGAACTGACCGGACTGTTTTAAAGTTCTCAGAAGAAGCTCCAGGAAGTAGTCAGAGCCCATCTAACCTCGAGTCGTAAATATTAAATAAACTTCTAAACCTTCGTTCTGCTGTCGCTTTAGGAGGTGTAGATGATCAACATCACCATGATGATTAGTCCAGACACTGAGCATGTGCAGACGAACACGACAGGAATATAATCGGAATGAAATTATGTTCACGTCCAGTTTGAGTTTGACTTTTACACATCTGAAAAAACCCTGATGATGAACGGACTCACTTATCCGTTCAGTCATGTGACCAAACCAAGAGCTTCTCGGTTTCAAGTCAGCAACTGATCGGGCATCTGATACGGTACAATGTCATTACAAGGACCCTGACCATCACCAGCGGGGGCTTCCTGGAAACGTGATCCAGAACCTCCTCCTCCCCCTCCTCCGGGCCGGCGTTCCCGTTCCCTTCCTGACCGTTTTTACCGGCTGACTTCAAACCTGTGATTAAGGCTCTGCTGCTGCTGCTGCTGCTGTGTCACTGGGCCTCTTAGCAGAACAGAGTGAAAATGTGTCAGAGAGAGAGAGAGAGAGAGAGAGAGGATGATTCACTGTGTGCGTCAGACGAAGGGACTGACTGGAAATCTGGCAGCAGGAGGGGACATCTTAACCCTCCTGAGTACACACTTTTACTCAAACACACACTCTCTCTCACACACACACGCACACACACACAATATTTACGATCTATATTCAGATGGCGAGTGTTGATTCAGGTGCTGGAACGCCACGGCGCCACGTTTACTCTGCGGTCTGCGACAGCTCGAAGTGAAACATCTCAAACGTATCGAGAATGAAAATAGGCGGAAATAATCCAGTCAGCGCTTCTGCCAGCTCTCTCGCTCTCTCTCTCTCCTCCCTCTCTCCCTCTCTCTCTCTCTCTCCTCCTTCTCTCATCTTGAAACTCTCTCCATCATTCTTCACTTGTCATCTCGATCGATCAGTTCGCCTCTTACAGGATTTACATACAGACAGACGCCCCCCCTCCCCATGACCTGACACTGCTCTGTGTTTAAGTATGTGTGTGTGTGTGTGTGTGTGTGTGTGTGTGTGTGTGTAAAAGTGTGGGTCTGGGGGGGGGTAAGAGAGGTTGACAGACAGATACAAGCTTGATTGGCTTAGGTATTGATTGTGTGTGCACGCTCCTGTGCACGTGTCTCTTCCCCTTTAGGATCCTGTCTACTGTCGGCTCAGAGTTCGACCTGCGGACCCTCAGGGCTGTACGAGTGTTGCGGCCCCTCAAACTGGTGTCCGGTATTCCCAGTAAGTAACCTCTTCTCCTCTCATCGTTAAGACTCTGTGAATAAAGACGGATCCTGACTCCTCTGAACTGGGAGAATGGTGCTAGTTCAGGCAGGCCACCAAGTGAGACTCCACCCACAGCACATGAGCTGGTCCTAACCCGGCCCCTATCAGCTGACAGCTCCGCCCTTTACTCTTTAAGCCCACTCCTCCTGCGTGTTAAACTGGAATCATCGCTCAGTCCGTTTCCATGACACCCCAGAAAACCGAATTATCGCCTTATTCCGATTAAGACCGGACAACTGAAGGTCATGTAAACACCTTAGTCCGACTATAATCAGAGTTGGAGAACTCTGAAAAAGACACCCAGATAATGCGATTTGAGTTCGATTTTCTCTACCATGTAACCGGCGTAGACCTCAGGACCGCATCAGTCCAGGACTCTTCTCCTACAGAGCCATGCTGTTGTCAGAATCTGGTTTGGGATCATAAGAAGAAGTCTTTGTCTGGATGGACGCAGATGTTGCTCCTAAATCTGGAGATATTGTTTAAAACTGAGGATGAAGCATCTATGATTTCTAATTCTTCGTTGAAAGGACAACTGGACTTACTTTGGGACGCGAAACGTCCCAAGTAAGTCCAGTTGCTGAAAAGACTCATATCGCCCCCTAGTGTTGGGGAGGAGGACACGTTCACGTCAATAATTCGATTTTCTCAGCTGCATGTTTACGAGGACAAGGAGAGAAGTCTGATTCAGAGAAAGAGACGAATTAAAAAACTGAATTATAAAAATAATCTCTGATAGATTTTTTACCTCTCAGGAGAGCACACACCAACAAACCGCCATGATCAGAACCATCGTTAATGACGGGAAACGAGTTTGATGATCGTTTATTTGACCTGAGTTTGATTTTAGAGTTTTAATCATGTCTCATCTGTTTACATGGAGGAGCGGGTGACCTCTGCACTCACTGTCATGTCTGATTCCTCTTGTTGTAGTCTTAGTTACTCCTGGAGGATGATGGGAGTATCATGGCGGAGCAGTTTGAGCCGTGGTGGTTTCTGTGTGTGGTTCTTCTTCTGCTCTCTGCTCCTTTTTTAACCCTTAAATGTCCGCAGTGCTCCAGCTCCACTGCAGGGATATTAATAGAACGGACGACACTCCAGAGCTGGAGAGGCAAACCGAGCTTACTCATCACTAAAGTCCCTCAGCCTCTCAGAAAAACAAAGTTTCCTTCCTGAAATATTGGAGGTCATGTGACGTTTGGAGCGTTTTTACAGTGACTGTATTAAACGTGACTATCAGGCGGCGTTACGTCGACCTCCACCTTCAGCGGGTTTATCATGACTGTGTGTTTCAGGCTTACAGGTGGTGCTCAAATCCATCATGAAGGCCATGATCCCCCTGCTCCAGATCGGCCTGCTTCTTTTCTTCGCCATCCTCATGTTCGCCATCATCGGCCTGGAGTTCTACATGGGAAAATTTCACTCCACGTGTTTCGACAATCACACAGGTACAGACGCACGGCTGTGTTACTCTGTGTTTATGTTTCCTGATAATAAGGAAAAACGACCTTTAATTAGCGTTGTCTGCTTCTCCCTCTTCCTGTTTCCAGGTGAGATCCGAGAAGAGTTCCCGTGTGGGACGGAGCCGCCGTCTCGGTTGTGTCCACAGGGAACCATGTGTCGAGAGTACTGGCTGGGACCGAACTATGGGATCACCCAGTTCGACAACATCCTGTTCGCCATCCTCACCGTCTTCCAGTGTATCACCATGGAGGGCTGGACCGAACTGCTCTACTGGGTGAGTACTGCTGGACCAAGACTGGACCAGACCTTCTGAGCTGAACCGGATCATGTTCACAGACAAACGGACCTCTGAGTGAAGACAGGAGGATGGACTTTGAGGACAGGGAGTCAGCTGTAGGGTCGAGCACGTCAAATAAACGCTTTGTAATAGGATGTGATGTTCACGCTGGGTCAGAGGGACCAAACATTAAAGGAATATTCCGGTGTAAAATTCGTTTAGGATCAAACACTGAGTTAGACCCCCCCCTCCAGAGATGAGTGTTGTCGACCGCTTGCTTCTCTAGTTTTACCAACTTTAGTAACGACCGCAGGATAGTAATACAGAGAGCCACGCCCCCAACCAAAACGCCACTCTATAGCCACAAATAATGCTCAGAACAGCACCTAACTTCATCAACAGGACATATAGGGTCACAGACATAGTACTATATTCAGAGTTGTTCTAACTCCTAAGAAAATATAAACTTAAGCGGGGGCGTTTCTCCACCTCTGTAGTCTATAAGCTGGGCCAATAAACTTCTACTGTAGTAAAATGAAAAGGTAAAGGTGTTTTTATTGAGCCGAATTATCAATAAAATCATGATTTTGTTAACAGGTATGGATTTATGTGCTGTCGAGTTAATATATTTGAACAAGAGCGCAGTAAAGTTAAATCAGCTAATTTTCCAATGAGGTTCTGTTACTGAACGGAACTACACCATGTTCTACCGAGGTTAGTACATATAGGGTCCCAGACATAGTACTAGACACCAAACATCTTTTTAACTTTGACTCATTCCTTTAGCAAAGAGACTAAACACAACTCACCTACTCTCTTCCAGCAGACGCTTGTTTGTAGCGAGACCTCAGACCAGTCCATTACGGACTACAGTGGGGTGACGCAGCTCAAGGAAGAACATTTATGATCATTTCTTTATCATTTCCTTGAAGTAATAATCACCATATTAATCATTTTACAGACGCGGTAGTTCTTCTGTCGTAGCGTCTCGGTCTGATTGTATTTCCATGAAGAAATGATCATAAATGTTCTTCCTTGAGCTGCGGCACCCCGCTGTAGTCCGTAATGGTGCTGTTCTGAGCATTATTTGTGGCTATAGAGTGGCGTTTTGGTTGAGGTTTGTTTATGGCTCCTCAGACCTGAATTAATTTTACACCGAAGTATCCCTTAAAGATGTCGGTGAAAGAGGTCCACTGGTTCTGATGAAGCTCCCACAGCAGAGTCCTGTGTCCACCAGAGAGGAAGACTAAACCCAGAGACTCGAATTTCCTGCTTTTTCCCAAATTTCCTGCGGGAGTCATCCCAAGGGATGGATATAGTTTAGTCTAAGTCTAAACCAGGTCTAAACCCTGGACCTCCTGTAGTCTGAACAGGATCCTTTAAATGACGAGGATGACAAACTGACAGTTTCATGTTATCGACGCTCTAGTTCCACAGTTCCTCCTCTTTATCCATGAAACCCTGTCTGATGTTAATATTTCTATATTTCTATGGTTTATAAAACAGAGTTTAGTTCTTGGATCCACTCGAACCCGGGTTTTTGTGCGTGTCTGTCTTCAGTATTTGGAGCTCGGAGAACTTCTCTAATGATTCCCACCTGTTCTCGGTGTGCACCCACCCAGAAAATAGGAACCAGGTCTGGCACAGTGTCATTACTCATGTTCAGGACTGAATCCGTCCTCGCTGTCAGGGGCAACGGTTGCTTGGAGACCGGAGGTAGAGGAGGGTCTGTGAGTCTTACTGTAGCCGTCTCTCCCCCTCTCTTTTCTCCCTCTTTTCCCTCTCTTTGTTACCTTCTTCTCCTTATCTTCCTCCTCCCTCTGCATCCCTCCCTCCCTCCCTCCGTCTCTCTCCCCGTGTCCCTCCTTCCCGGTGCTGCTCTATATTTAAAAGGGCCTGTTCAGCCCAAGTTATTCTTGCAGCTGCTAGGGAGGGGAGCGATAAAAGTTTAATGGTAGAAAAAAGGGTCTGCGGTACATCGGGTGCACAGCGGCTTACATAGAGGAAGAGGGAAAGATGGAGGGAGGGAGGAGGAGACGAGGGGACGACAGTCGGAGAGAAGTAGAGCACAAAGTGGGAGGGGGAGAAACGGGGTCTGGAAGGTAGAATGAGGAATCAATACAGAGGCAGATTTTTGACAGAGAGATGGAGAGATGCAGAAATGAGAGGAATAAACATAAAAATGAGTGAAAGAAGGATGAAAAAAGGAGAGTTATGAAAGTGTAAAAAAAACAAAAGAGCGGTTAAAGAAGGAGAGAGCGTGGAGACGGAGAGGGAGGAGCCTTTAAAGCGGTTGTTGTGCATTATTCACTCTGCACTGAGCAGCTAAATAGAGTGGCAGATATGCATTTACTTATTGAGATGACATAAAGCAAAATCATGTCAGGTCTGCTGTTGATTGTTTCTTCCCAGAGTGAAGACGGCACTTTGAAATCCACTGTTTTTTTTTTACAGAGAGAGAGAGAGAGAGAGATGTCCTCCGATAGAGTGAAGACATCTTTTTTTTACTGGATTCAGATCATGGACCCGGATTTGGAAAGAGGGTCAGAAATAACAAATAAAACAACCTCATTCTCAGCGCAGAGAAGCTGAAAAATACAGAAGAATACTGCAGCTTCTACATGCAGCAGATCTATGTTTCTGGATTTTTGAGATTGATTCATTAAAGGGATATTCTGGCATAAAATTAATTTAGGGTCAAACCCGCCGTAACACCGAGTTAGACCCCCCCCTCCAGAGATGAATGTTGCCGACCGCTTCCTTCTCTAGTTATACCAACTTTAGGACTACAGCGGGGTGCCGCAGCTCAAGGAAGAACATTTATGATCATTTCTTTATCATTTCCTTGAAGTAATAATCACCATATTAATCATTTTGCAGACGCGGTAGTTCTTCTGTCTTAGCGTCTCGGTCTGATTGTATTTCCATGAAGAAATGATCATAAATGTTCTTCCTTCAGCTGCGTCTTTATTTATAGCGCATCCGAAACGGAGACGATTTTTGCCATACGTCAATTCATATCGGATCTGTTTGTGAGGCGACTTTCATGGTGGATTTCAGTCAGCAGGAATCGCGAAAACTCACAAGAACCTGCAGAATCACGTTCAATCACGCGATAACGAGTTGTCTCTATAAAGACAGACACATAGACATATGAGCAGTAGATTGTGTCCTTGTGTCCTCAGAGAGCTGAGGTTAGAGTGAGGGACCTTTAACATGTGACCCGTCAGAGCTGGAATCACTGCTTTAAACTGTTACCTGTGTGTGTGTGTGTGTGTGTGTGTGTGTGTGTGTGTGTGTGTGTGTGTGTGTGTGTGTGTGTGTGTGTGTGTGTGTGTGTGTGTATTTCAGAGCAACGATGCCTCAGGGAGTGCATGGAACTGGATGTACTTCATCCCCCTCATCATCATCGGCTCCTTCTTCATGCTCAACCTGGTGCTGGGTGTGTTATCAGGGTAAGTGTGTGTGTGTGTGTGTGTGTGTGTGTGTGTGTGTGTGTGTGTGTGTGTGTGTGTGTGTGTGTGTGTGTGTGTGTGTGTTTGTGTCTTTTTGTGAGAAAGTGCTCGTGGCAAATGTAGTAAAAAGTTGTTTATTTTTTAATTTTGTGAATTCTCAATACTGTGTGGTAGGTTTGGTATAATTACAATAACACACATTAAGGAAATTAACTAAATAAGTGTGTGTGTGTGTGTGTGTGTGTGTGTGTGTGTGTGTGTGTGTGTAGCGAGTTTGCCAAAGAGAGAGAGCGTGTGGAGAACAGGAGTGAGTTCCTGAAGCTGAGGCGACAGCAGCAGATCGAGCGAGAACTCAACGGATACCTGGAGTGGATCTGCAAAGCGGGTTTGTGCGACACTTTTACACACATACGCACACACGCGCACACACACACACACACACACGGACATGAACACGTCTCTTCCTCTGCCTGCTGTGTCGTATTTTTTACGTTTTTGATCAAGTATCGTCACGTCAGCTGAAGTTCATTCAGAAAATCAAAGTTTGTTGTCGTTGAAGTTATTTTTTTTATTATAACATCTGAACCCGTCAGCAGGAGTCTGCAGGTGGATTCTGGGTAATGTAGGAGCTTGGCGTTGGTGCAGAGAGGGAGCAGAGATCTGTCCTCCAGATTAGTGATGATTCGTTTCATAAGTGCTTCAAAACAATCGGATTTGTCTCTCTGGTTACACGGATAATAGAATTAGTGAGAATTTCATTTAATTTGTGAGACTGAAACTCAATTTTAAAACCGTTTTACTCGAGCATTCCTGAAAATTACAGAGAGAGGAGCTTCATCACAAACATGAAAGTTACACAACACAGAGCAGCGCGCTCTGAAGATCTCTGAACATTTACAGTTAGTGTGTTGTTGTTGTTGATGTTGTTGTTGTTGTTGTTGTTGTTGTTGTTGTCGTGGTCGGGTTGGAGATACTCGTTTGATGCTTTGATAGAGAGGACTCTTTGTTTGGCCGTAGTTCTCCATCTCTCTGGTCGTCCTGCTGAGGACAGAGAAGATGTGAAGACGATAAGAGGGACGGAGGGACGGAGGCTGTAAGGAGCCAATAAAGGGCAGATAGAGAGGACAGATCTTTGATCCTCCTGAAAATCTACATAAAAACAAGGAAGCTGAGAACACAAAAGGAGGAGGAGGAGTGAGAGGCGGCGGTGCAGGTGCAGAAAAGAGAGCGGGTTTCCTGTTTTAATCCAAAGAAGAAACGAGGACGTGAATCTGTTCAGATTTAGAGGGAAACCTCAGAGACAAACCTGAGATCTTTACTAACGTCTGTGTTTTTCTGTCGTAGAAGAAGTGATTTTGGCCGACGATGACAATGAAAACGATTACGATGGTAGGATTATTTTAACTTTTCTGACTCTGATGATTTTGTTATCATTGTTAATGATCATTTATTAGTGTGTTTGTGTTTTTGTTTGAAAGGATAAATAAACGTTTGTCCCTTACAGGCTCCCGTAGGAGAGCGACAAAGAACCACAAAAGCAAAGCTGAGCTCCTCAACCCAGAGGAGGGGGAGGGAGACCTGGCAGTGGGTAAGAGACACACACACACACACACACACACACACACACACACACACACACACACACACACACACACACACACACACACACACACACACACACAAAGACAAACCACAGGAACATTCAGATGATATCTTATCTTACAGATCAGCATTACCTGACCCTCCTCTCCTTCCCTCACCTGTCCTCTCCCGCTCTGTCCTCCTGCTCCTCCTCCTCCTCCTCCACCTCCTCTTCTCCTCTTTTTCATCCCTCTCTTTTTGTTCCCTCTGATTTTTGATCATTAATATTAATGTTGTCTAATAAAACATTTTAACTGTTTCTACCTGCTGCTGCAGAGGACAACGTTTCACAGAAAACAACCGAAAACACATGAATGACATTCATCCTTCATTCTGTCGCTCATGGACGTCTGTAGATTATTTTAGCAAGATAATCTGCTGAAAATCTCCAAATTCATCTTGTTTTGATGATATTGATCACTCTGATTCTGATGAGCACTGATAGAGAGTCAGAAACAGCTAAGGGTGTTACTTTTTACACAGATTTGAAGTCAAGAAACTTTTTCTAAAGTTATACCGTTACGGAGTCGCAGGCTCCTCCCGCCAAGCGCTGAATGATTTGGTGATTCGGTGAACGAATCTTTTGAACGAATCTTTTCAGTGAGCTGATTCTAGTGATTCAGTCCATCTAAAGAACTGCTGTGCTCATCACTAGTTAGTTTAAAACTATCTTGATCATCCTGATTAAACCCGATCCCTAACCATAACCCTATCCTGTCTCCTCTGTGATGATGATAACGTTTATTTAATAATAATGTTTATTTAATAATAACGTTTAGTTAATAATAATAACGTTTATTTCATTATAATGTTTATTTACTAATAATAATAACGTTTATTTAATAATAATAACGTTTATTTCATTATAATGTTTATTTAATAATAACGTTTATTTAATAATAATAACGTTTATTTCATTATAATGTTTATTTACTAATAATAATAACGTTTATTTATTTATATAACACGAACATCATGTCCCTGCCTTCAACCTCCAGGATCTCCGTTTGCCCGCGCCAGCCTGAAGAGCTCCAAACTCGAGGGATCCACCTTCAAGCGGCGAGAGCGGCGCCTTCGCTTCTTCATCCGCCACGTGGTGAAGTCCCAGGCCTTCTACTGGACCGTGTTGTGTTTGGTCGGCCTCAACACCATGTGTGTGGCGGTGGTGCACTACGACCAGCCGGAACCGCTCTCCGATTTTCTATGTGAGTAGGCGAGTCGTCCGCACACACACACGGAGATTATCTCCACAAACGTATAAATACTCTCATCGCAGATTACTGGAGGGAAGAGGGCGAGTAAACTCTTCAGTAAATGTGACTAAATCCCTGAAGAAGCTGACCCAACAAGTTTACACAGACAGCCAAACAACATCCTCCTTTTTCAGAGACTCAGCTGTATTTCTCTGACTGAGGCGAACAAACCAGAGGATGGTTTGAAGATGACGGTTCGGATTGGTTCACCGTTTACCTCCTCACCCAAACAGTTTATTTCCACCTGCAGTGAACGTGTCTCTGATTTGATTGTGTTTCATAAAACGCGGTCTGTCCTCACAGACATGCATGAATAGATGGATCGGTGGGAGGAGAGTTTGCGGATGATTGATGGTTTACTCTCATTTTTGAGCTCATCCTCCTCCTCCTCCTCCTTTCTCCTTGTCCTCCTCCCTGGATGTAGATTTTGCTGAGTTCATCTTCCTGGGGATATTCTTGACGGAGATGATGGTGAAGATGTATGGTCTGGGCAAGCAGGCCTACCTCAACTCCTCCTTCAACTGCTTCGACTGCATTGTGAGTCCCAGAGCGCTCAGAGTCTCAGCCAAGGGAACGACAGGGCGAGTAAAACCCAGACGAGGGCGAGCCAAGAGACGACAGGACCACAGAACTTTATACTACATATGACACAAATTCAAGATAATGAGATAGGATAGGACACAGTACAATATTATAAATTCAATGGAGTAGGATAAGATATGGTATAAATTTTTTTAAATATGATTCAATACAGGACCATACTAAGAGGTGATACAATACAGAAGAACAGGGTATTACATTATAGTAAACAAATGGATTTAATACAGTAAAATATGAGAGAATAACATAGAATATTATACAAAATATACAATACAATATATGAAATTATATGACATGATATGATACAAACATTGATGATACAATATAAAACAGTATGATATAATATGATAAATGTTATGATATATAAAATGATATGATTTGATATGATAAGAAAGGATGTGAAATAATATGATATATGATACAAAATGATAAAAAATTTTATGATACAATAAAAACCAATATGATATGAAATACTTTGATATCAAATGATATCATTTGCGAGAATATATATGATATAATATGATAAAATATGATATGTAATGAGATATGATATGATACAATATAAAACAACATGATATAATATATGATATATGTTATGATATATGAAATGATAGGATACAAAATGATAAAAATGTTTATGATACAATAAAAAAATATGATATGATATAAAATGATAAAAACGATTATGATGCAATAAAAAAAATAATATGATATAAAATGATACAAACATTTTTGAAACGGTATAAAACAATATGATATGATATAATATGATATGTTATGATAAATGAAATGATATGATATGAAATGACTTGAATTATATGATATGATACAAAATGATAAAAACGTTTGATACAACATAAAACAATATGATATAATATATGATATACGTTACTTTATGATATATAAAATGATATGATG
The DNA here is from genome assembly GCA_962446985.1 of Xyrichtys novacula. Lineage (NCBI taxonomy): Eukaryota > Metazoa > Chordata > Actinopteri > Labriformes > Labridae > Xyrichtys > Xyrichtys novacula. The sequence continues at coordinate 28,083,464 of OY660879.1, read as the reverse complement.
TGATATGATATGATTCATAATGATAAAAATGCTTATGATACAATCAAAACAATATGTTATGAAATTTTATGATATGAAATGATACAAACACTTTGATACTGTATAAAACAATATGATATGATATAATATGATATGTTATAATACTTTCTATAATATGATATGATGCGTTGCGACGGGTTCGAATCCTCTACAACAGGACATCTTAATGTAGTGGAAGCTTCTTCACATTTCGACGTCATCTCTCCGCCTGCTTGTCTCTGTCTCAGGTGATCTGTGGGAGTATTTTCGAAGTGCTGTGGTCCATCATCCAGCCGGGCACGTCCTTCGGCATCAGCGTGCTCCGAGCTCTCAGGTTATTGAGGATCTTCAAAGTGACAAAGTGAGTCTCCGGTCTTATCGTGTGTATTATCCTCATTCATAAAAACATCCTGAACTCAACCCTCTGTCTCTCTCTGCTCTTTTATTTTTAGGTACTGGGCGTCTTTGCGTAACCTTGTGGTCTCTCTGCTGAACTCCATGAAGTCCATCATCAGCTTGCTCTTCCTGCTCTTCCTCTTCATCGTGGTCTTCGCTCTGCTGGGCATGCAGCTCTTCGGAGGACAGTCAGTGCTTCCAGAGTTTCCTTCACTCCCCCTTTCTCCTTCCTTTCTAATCGTCTTCATTTCATCTTCAGCAGAAAGATGGCTTCCTGCTAATTGCAAACTTGGCTTGGTCATTTTTTGAGTCATTTTTAGGAAAATACATTTTCTCACTTCTCTCTTTTTTTTTCTCTTTCTGCCTCTCTCGTTCGATTTGTTTCCCCCTGCCAGGTTTAATTTTGAAACTGGCACGCCATCGACCAACTTTGATACCTTCCCGGCAGCAATAATGACAGTGTTCCAGGTGAGCAGAGGACACAGAGGGAGGAAGGGAGGAAGGGAGGGAGGAAGGGAGGGAGGGAGAGGAAGAGTGCTGGATTAAGACCAACTGATTAAAAGTTGTAAGAGGATTTTCATGCAAAGAAGTGATAAAACACGGAGAGATCCTTTTGAATCTTTAAATACCATGAGTCATATTTATAATCGATGTGTTTGAGGTGTGTGTGTGTGCGTGTGTGTGTCTGAGGTGTGTGTGAAAACAGGGTAAATCCGTCTGAATACTCTAATGTTTGTTTGCGCGTTAGATCCTGACAGGCGAGGACTGGAACATGGTGATGTACGACGGCATCAAATCTCAGGGTGGAGTCAACAAGGGCATGGCGTTCTCCGTCTTCTTCATCGTGCTCACACTCTTCGGCAACTGTATCCCTGTCTGAGTTCAGTTAGACTTAAATACAGATTTAAGAGATGAATTCAGTTTTTGATTTATTTAAATGAGGGTTTCCACGACATCAGGGGTTCATAATGTAGTAATAATATAAATGTTCTATAAGTGGTGAAGAAACAGACGACTTCATAGACTTTAATATTGAACACAGTTAATTTACAGTCATTATCTATTTCTAATGAGAGAAACATTCTTCATATCTTTAGAAAATCTACTTATTTCTGCTCCAAGCTGATAAACTTAAATGACAAACTTCATTAAAACACCAGAAGTGACTTTAAAGAGACCGTTAATGTACAGGGTGATGTTAAAGTGGAATAAACTGCTGCTATATTAAAATAACAAATAAAATTAGTTTAAAAATAGAAATTTAATATCCTAAAAAGATATATAACATTTGGATGAAGGTGTAAATCTTTAATATGTACCTCTATCTCAGTCCTGTGAGTGAAAATCGTTCAGATTTTGTTTGTACTTGGATTTATTTTGTCTTTTTTTCTTTTTAAGGTTATAAATTGATCCTAAATGTTCAGTTTGGACCCCAGAAAGAAAAGTTAGTGTGGAAATTAACTAACAGGAATAAATACAAAAATATACAGAATAATAACATAAATAAAATCAATTAAAAAGGATAAATGTTAGGATTTGTGATTTATCCAAACTCAAGCCCAAACTTTAACTAATAACACTTCTCTTTAGAACGATCGTTTGACGTGCTTTTATTTTGATAGTTTTCTTTCTGCTCTATTTAAACCTGCTTCCTGTTCGACTTTGAGTTAATGAATGATTTAAAAACTGTTAAAAGATCGTTAAGTTAGGAAACATGTTAGATTTCATCTGTAATTTGAAGAGGCCGAAGCTTTAATGTTGTTTCTGAAATCACGAAATTAAGTAAACTAACAAAGCTAGCTTGTTAGCTAGCATCTGTCCTGTCGTTGGCGATATTTTTTTTCATGTAATGATAGGGGAAGGTCCCGCCTCCTTCACCTCTGATTGGCTAGAAGTGCTGGCCTCTGATTGGTTATTCCTAATGGCTGTGAAACGTCATCGTCTGTCGGGTTAGGAGGTTCAGAATTGCGATGATGTTCTGGTCGATGTTCAGAGCCGACAGCCCACGTTTGGCCTGAGTGTGTGATGATGTTTCCAGTTTTTCTAGCCAATCAGAGGCGAAGGAGGGCGGGACCTTCCCCTACCATCCGATGAATCCTGCGTCCCGCCCTTATATGAGACTGGACCTCTTACAGTTTAACCATTAGCTGATTGTACCGACCGTATTTCACGTTCCTAAAAGGCGTTTATCGTCATCAGGACAGATTTATGACCACAGATCTTATTTAACTCCTAATGTATGTCGAGTCTGAAATGTGAGTGTTTTTCTCCCACTAAATCTGTTATTGCTGAATGAATGATTCGCCTAAACGACCTTGGTTGCTGTCAACCGTCCAACATTTCCTCCTGCCAAGAATTACAGTGTACCAGGCGCTTTGGCCAATTAATTAGTCCTGTACTGTTAGTAAGAGCTCCTACATGCTGGATTTCCTTTAACGGCGTGTTCAGACACTCTGCTGAATGTGTTCTTGGCCATCGCCGTGGACAATTTGGCGAATGCACAGGAGCTGACCAAGGTACCGTCCTCAGTCTCTTTCATGGACACTAAAAACAACAAACCTCGACCTGTTGAGTTTCTTCTTCTGTAATTTGAGTTTCATTTTGACGTTTTCCTGCAGGATGAGCAGGAGGAAGAAGAGGCCGCCAGTCAGAAGATCGCCCTGCAGAAGGCCAAAGAGGTGGCTGAAGTCAGCCCGCTGTCTGCCGCCAACCTCTCCATCGCTGCGTGAGTTTTTTTATTTTAATTTATTCCTCCTGGACTTTGATTTTCATGTCCATCTCAGATCGTTTTCCCTCCAGGTTGAACATTTAGGAGGAAAATTACACATTTACATAAAGAGGCTGCAGCGGAAACGGGGAAATTTGTAAACAAATGTTCCCTCTTTAAATACAGACCCTAATGATATTAAGTTAAACAACAGTGAAGAGCTTCGTACACCACAGTTTATGGACTTCTTCAGATTGAAATAAGAGTGACAAAAATTATATGTTGATATTTTACATCCCTCCAAAAATGTAAAAAATTAGTAAAAAGATATTTTTGTGTCTGTCCTTCAACCTGATTTAAGAAGTCCCACCATAACTAGTGTAAGCACATATTTAACATCTGTTTTTTTTACTTTTTTTTATCTGCACAGATTTTTCTCAGCAGCTCTTTTCATATGATTCATTTATACAGTAAATTACAGTAAAATACAGTAAAAATACAGTAAAATACATTAAAATACTGTTAAAATACTGTAAAATACAGTAAAAATACTTTAAAAATACAGTAAAATACAGTGAAAATACAGTAAAATACGTTAAAATACTGTTAAAATACAGTGAAAATACAGTAAAAATACTGTAAAATACATTGAGATACTGTTAAAATACTGTAAAATACAGTAAAAATACTGTAAAATACATTAAAATACTGTTAAAATACAGTAAAATACAGTGAAAATACACTAAAATACAGTTAAAATACTATAAAATACAGTAAAATAACGTAAAATGCAATAAAATACATTACGACCGAACTGCAGCCTCTTTAAACGCATGTTTTTACAGAGAGACATCATCCAGAGATAAAGAGAAGGTTCTTACTCTTCTGATTGTGTTCTTTCCTACTGTATTTAACACACTCACACACACACACACACACACGGTCAGGTTTGGATTGAAGTCGGCGAGCCCTCCTCTGGTCAGGAGAGTCACAGTCTCTGATCCTCTCTGTTCACACACACACACACACACACACACACACACACTCCTCAGTTTGGTCTGTCTGTCCCCCTGAAAGAGCTCAGCAGGGGGCCCACAGTCTTTTCAGAAATACCACACACACACACTCACAACACCCCCGACACACAGGTCTGACCTTTACGCTTTGATATCTCAGCTTCTGTTCACTTTACCTCTCTCTATCACACACACACACACACACACACACACACACACACACACACACACACACACACACACACACTCCAGAGTCAGTGCTCAGAACAGTCCAGTTTGTGTGGATCATACTGTGTGTTGTTGATTGTGTGTGTGTGTGTGTGTGTGTGTGTGTGCCTATTTTATAAAACAGCTGATACAGCAGACTCAAACCTCTCTGAGGTTTCTTGTAATTTAAATCAGCGCTCGTTTCTAACTTTACATCGTCGCATGTGAAGTTAGAAAACAGAGATGAGGAGAAAAATCATGAACGTGCTGAAGGAGGACGAAGAAATTAAAGAAATGAAGTTTAAAACGAAAGAAAAAACGACAATATGAGACGATGAAATCTGTGAGAGGAGTGTGAGAGCTGTCCACGACTGTTTCAGATCTACCTGTGTAAGTGTGTGTGTAAGTGTGTGTGTGTGTGTGAGGTTGTTTCTGTGTGTTAAGGGTTACATTCCAAAATGCTGAACACACACCTTTCCTCTTGGTTGATTTCTCGACTCGTTGAGGTCGTTTTAAACGAACGTCCTCCTGAATTATTCGAACCCTGAGCCCACTCTGAGTGTCAGTGTGAGAAAATCTCGTTTTGGAATGAAACCCTCCTTCTGTTTTCTCGTACCATCTCACTCACCAGCTGTTTCCCTCCTCAGCAACAAAGTTCACAGTGAGTGTCACAACGCTACCGACCCCTTTCTGGACTGGTATTTATTTATTTGTTTCTTCATTTCTGATTCCCTTCTGTTGACTCGACCATTCCTCGCTTTCTTCTGTGTTTTAGAGCAGCCTCCTCCTCCTCCTCTCCTCCTCCTCCTCCTCTCCTCCTTTTCTGAACACACTCCCAGCTTCTTTCTTTGGCTCTTTTTATTTTGTGTCAGCTTCTTTTTTCAATAAATCGTTTTCTGTTGCCTGCACCTCGCAGTTCGACTGTTGCTCCGCTGTGGTGGAATATTGGCCCCGAGTTAGGAGAGAGAGATAGGAGAAGACCTGGAGAAGTTCTGGAGGGTTTCTGCAGATGTTTGGGATCATGGCAGCTTTGCCTTCAATCTTAGATTTCAGGGACTCTTTAGACTCTTAGTCCCGTTTCTTGTTGAAATTTCTCAGAGCTCAGTCTGGGTAGGTAAACGAATCCTGACCTTGCCCCGTAGTGACCCCTCACTCCGTGTCCCCACATGGTTTACCAAAGTAGGGCCTCTCTGCCCAACGCTTTGACAAGCCGTGTCGACACCCAGTCTTGTTGTCTTGCTCCCTCCAAATTGGCCCCTCGTTCTTCCATGTCTGTGGCCCCCAGTGTGTCTCTGTGTCCTGGCTATTTTACGTCCTCGTACATTTGGTGTTTGTTTTCATCCTCATGGCTTTTTCTGTGATCATCTGCACACCCATCCCGGCCTGCGGAGCTCTGGTTAAGCCCCCTCCCGTCTCTCTCTCTCTCCGCCCTCTTTCTTCTTCGCAGTAAAGAGCAGCAGAAGAACCACAGGGGCAGCAACAAGTCGGTGTGGGAGCAACGCACCAAGGAGCTGAGGAGGCAGACTCTGGTGTCGAGCCGAGAGGCGCTTTACAACGAGCTGGACCCCGACGACCGCTGGAAGGCAAGGACAGGGAGGGAGGAGCACAACAATGTAAAGGACAAGGCAACCACGGCCTTTAGACTTGTGCTATCAGTGTACACAAGTGACGGCGGCCATGATGATGATGATGATGATGATGATGATGACCTTTGAAAACTGTTGCTCACATTTTTATAAAACTTATAAACCCAAGTCCAAAAAGTCGGGTCGTGATAAAAACGTTGATTAGAGCAGATTCTGATGGTTTGTAAATCAGTCAGATGAAAAACTGTGAAGGTCTGAGAGACTCTCTGACCCCCGATTTCCACCTTCATCCTGATCGTCTCCTAAAAGGTCGTATCCTCCGATCGTAGCTGATCGTAACCATTCAAGTTAACGTGTCGATTTACACCGACTTCTTTCCGTTCCTCTGTGGATCGCCGGACTCCTCAGCAGAGCTTCCGTGGTCCTGATCTTCAGGAGTGGTTTTAGCTGAAGGTCGTTTTATTAGGAACAGACTCTGAGTGACTCACAGACCAGCAGATTCTGCAGACTCAGCACTTTTCTGATTTGGGTTTGTCTGTAAAATCTTAAAGGGGACCTGCCATAAAAATGTAATTTTGTGTGTTTTTTGTGTCAGATAAGGTCCATATTGTGTTCGTCTTATGTTGTAAATGTGAAAACAAACCGTTACGTCGTTTTCATTCTGTAAAGGTTTAAAATCAAGGAACGAGTAAACCAGGCCAATTGAAAAAGCCCGTCGGTGTTACGTTGCGTTGACGTTGCTCATTATTATTCATGAGCGCGTCCTCGGTGAGCCGCGCCCACTCTCTCGTTCTCGTCCTCAGTCACAGCCAGAGCGAGACCCAGCTACCGCTGTATCCGCTATGGGTCTCTTCCAAATGATCGGTGTTTCCTTCGGTTCACTGCCGGGAAAATGAACTTAAAGCTGGACAGACAGAATGAATGAGAAAACACCGCTGGAGATCTCCGGCTTCTTCCTCAACTTCCACCTCCTCTTCGGACTCGGGGTCTAAAATATATGGTTTAATACCTGCCGTTTTTAGCCTTTAGCATAAGGTGACCAGACGTCCCCGATTTCCGGGGACAGTCCCCGTATTGGATGACCTGTCCCCGGCAAAAGCTGCCCCCGAAAATGTCCCCGATTTAAGCGTTTCATCAATGAGAGCAAAAATGTTGCGTGTGGGCTCGAACAACGGTTATTACAGTAGCCGAATTTAGTTAGCAGTCCTGAACAACAGTTCTTACGGGGTTATTACAAGGGGCATGCGCTGCTACTAAATAGTACCGAGACTTTGTCTGTGATCACACAGCCCCTGCAGCCCCTGCACCGCCGCCGCCGCCGCACCGAATATCCCCGGATATCATTACAGACATCTGGGCACCTTACTTTAGCACACATTAGCATATGCTATTAGCATTAGCATAATAACTGGATAAACCGAAATCCGAACCTCCACTGCTGAGCCAATCAGAGCACAGCAGGCTTCACAGCAGCGATCCAATCAGAGCAAAGCTCATTACCATAAATGTTAATGAGCCAAAACCAGTTGGTTTTCCTGTAAGGTTTTTTAGGCATACTAAAACAAACCATCAAATAACTTTTCAGCTAAAATTATGTTGCAAACATGATCAGAGGACATCAAGGATTATGAAAAAATGATAAAAATGGGTATGAAATTTTGGTGGCAGGTCCCCTTTAAAAAATTTAATCTAAATGTTCTCGTCTGTCTTGGATCATGATTTCACGACTCCTTCGTCTGTCCCTCCCTCCCTCCTTGTCTCCGCCTCCTCTCTCTGCAGGTGAACTTCGCCCGTCACGTCCGCCCGGACATGAAGACCCACCTGGATCGCCCTCTGGTGGTCGATCCCCACGAGAACCGGAACAACAACACCAACAAGACCACCGCGAACAATTCAGACCTCTGCTTCAGCCAGCACCATCCCGCCGACGAGCTCCACAGACAAACACGCCTCCACGAACACGGCGGCCAAGTCGGAGGAGGCGGCGGCGGAGGAGGCTCAGGTCCGGTCAGGCCTCCCCTCGAGCGCGGGGAGTCCTCCGAGAGCAGGCGGAGCCGCAAGAGCGAGCACCACCATCATTCCTCCCACGTCCGGTTGGACGCCACAGTGATTCCTGGACCGGGCTCGGAGGAGAGGCCGTCCAGGCGCCATCACCACACCCGGAGCGGCGCCAGAGGGGGAGGGCAGTCAGAACACAGACGGCCGAGGTCACATCGAAAGAGCGCGGAGGAGGGGGAGGATGGAGGGGGAGGAGCCGGGAAGACGGGGAGACAGAAGAGCAGAGGGGTGGAGGGAGGTGGAGAGGGAGGAGAGCAGGAAGGAGCTGGAGATGGTGGTGAGAGGAGGACCAGGAGGAGCCGCCATGGCAACCAAACAGACGGCGAGGGGAAGAGGATGTGCTCCCACAGGAGGAAGTGAGTTCATCACATGACCACAGATCAGCTGACCTTTGACCTTTAGATGGAAACCAAAGAGTTCAATGTTGATGATGTCTGATGTTTGTTCTCCTTTCTGCCTCCTTCTCCTCTTTCTCCTCCTTCTCTTTCTCCTTCTTCTCTTCCTCCTCCTCCTCCTCCTCCTCCTCCTCCTCCTTCTCCTCTTCCTCCTCTTCCTCCCTCTTCTCCTCCTCCTCAGGGACTGCAGCGTTCCTAACCTCTCCACCACCCGTCCCATCCAGAAGACCCTCACCCGTCAGGACAGTCAGTACAGCGAGGACATGGACAACCTCATGAACACCAAGCTGGTCTCTGGCTCCACCCCCCCTGGTAAGGGCCACCCTTTTCCGGCCCCCAACCACACTGTGGCCCCCTTTGGCTCCGCCCTCCATCTGGCTAACAGCAGCACTCACGGGAGTATGGTCACTCTGGATAGTTACGGGAGCATCGCCCATCACCGTGCCAACAGCGTCATCCGGCTGCCCCACCCCGACTACACCGCCGTCGACATGCCGATCTTCCCGTCTACGAACGCCAAACTGCAGGGTGAGGACTCGCCTGGACTCTGACGTCTGAAGAAAGTCCGATCCGGTTTTGTAAAGGTGGTCCGGTCAGGTTTGAGCTGTTGGTTTGATAAACCCTGAATGTAAAATATTGTTTCTTTTTCAGTCAATAAAAACGCGAACACGGAGCCTCTGCCAGCGAAGGAGGATAAGGACGACGATGATGATGAGAAAGGAGGAGAAGGAGGACCCAGACCCATGCCTCCTTTCAGCTCCATGTTCATCCTGTCCACCACAAACCCGTAAGAGACCGAACCAGAACCACAAAAACATCTATGATACAGTTCAAACTCTCGACACGCAGATCTAACAGAAAAAAAACAAACTCTGCCGGCAGGTTTCGGCGGGCGTGTCACTACGTCTGCACGCTGCGCTACTTTGAGATGTGCATCCTGCTGGTCATCGCCATGAGCAGCATCGCCCTCGCCGCCGAAGACCCCGTGTGGCCTGAATCCCCTCGCAACAACGTGAGGAAATCTACACGATGTCTCCTCTGTGATGAGAACTTTAATATCCGAATGTTGATAAAAACAGAATTTGGAAATTAGGATTATTGATGAACAAATTTAGGAGCGTCAGGACTCTGAAGTTGGAGTCACAAGTAAGTCAAGATGTCCTTTCAACGAAGAAATAGAAATCATAGATGCTGCATCCTCAGTTTTAAACAATATCTCCAGGATTAGGAGCAACATCTGCGTCCATCCAGACAAAGACTTCTTCATATGATCCCAAACCCCGTTCTGACAACATCATGGCTCTGTAGTAGAAGAGTCCTGAACTGATGCGCTCCTGAAATTCTGTTTTTATCAATTATTTTTTAACTGTAATTTTATTCATAAACTAGCAGCTAATATCAAATAACGTGGAAATAATAATCTCAGACGAATTAATGATTAAAATGAAGTTTTTCCAGATGGTCACAGTCGTCGTGTTTCTCTTGCAGGTTCTTCGGTATTTCGACTACGTGTTCACAGGAGTGTTCACGTTTGAGATGCTGGTAAAGGTGAGACTCGGTCCAGAGGGGGGACTCAGAGGGGGGACGGACACCTTCTGTCTTTTTCATGACCCCCCCCCCCCCACCTCCTCTTCTCTCTCTCTCTCTTTCAGATGGTGGATCTGGGGTTGGTCTTGCACCCGGGATCTTATTTCCGGGACTTGTGGAACATCCTTGACTTTATAGTGGTTAGTGGTGCTCTGGTGGCCTTCGCCTTCACGTAAGTCTCCCCCCTCCTCCTCCTCCTCCTGCTCCTCCTCCTCCTCCTCCTCCTCCAGCTGTCCTCCTCCTCCTCTTTCTTCCCTCCCTCCTCACTGGCACCTTGGAGTAAAACATCTCCTGCTTCAGGCTCTCTCTGTTTCATCTGTTTCTTATTTCCTCTCTCCTTTCTTCTCTCTCTCCGTCCCTCAGCTTAAAGCGATATTCCAGCGTAAAATGAATTCAGGGTCAAACACTTTATCATTTCCTTGACGTAATAATCACTAAATTAATCAGAATCAGAATCACCTTTAATGTCATTGTACACAGTACGACGAAATTTGATCGCCTCTCCCTTTGGTGCAAAACAAAAGTATTTAGATAAAAACCAAAAAAACCCACAAAGATAAGAAATGTAAAAGGCAGAAATATATACAGATATTTACAAACTAGGGCCTGACCGATATGGATTTTTTGGGGCCGATGCCAAACCAATTATTAGGGGGGAAAACAATCTAATTATTGATTAATCGAACAATTTTTTAAGGTAGTTAGTGGATGAAGATTGGCATGAGGTCGCTGTAGCGCCATCTACAGGATAAGTCGGGGAACTTTTCAAATGGAGGAACATTTTTTAAGTGAAACTGAATCTTATTTCTGAAAATATTGGCGAAAATCGGCGAGTTTTGGCCGATTACCGATTAGTCTCAAACAGGCTAAAATATAAACAGGATATGATATGAAAACCGGATTATTGCACAGTGAAGCCCAGTTTTATTGCACTGTGATCAATATGATTATCATATCATATGTTGGTTGAGGGGGATCAACTGGATTTGTTGTTGTTGACTGCACTGATAGCTCCCTGAGTCTGTTGGTCCATGTTTATCACAGCAGACGCTGTAGTTCTTCTGTCTTAGCGTCTCGGTCTGATTGTATTTCCATAAAGAAATGATCATAAATGTTCTTCTTTGAGCTGCGGCACCCCGCTGTAGTTGGTAATGCTGGAAGAGAGTAGGTGAGTTGTGTTTAGTCTCTTTGCTAAAGAAATGAGTCTATAGAGTGGCGTTTTGGTTGGGGGCGTGGCTCTCTGTATTTCTATCCCGCGGTCGTTACTAAAGTTGGTATAACTAGAGAAGCAAGCGGTCGACAACATTCATCTCTGGAGCGGGGGTCTAACTCGGTGTTTGACACTAATTTAATTTTACTCCAGAATATCCCTTTAAAAATGGTCACTTCTCTATAGACGAGGTTTCTTGTGTACAAACAATACCAGGTGTGCGTGTGTAACCATGGGGCAAAAGTCTGCTTTGGAGTGAACTGATATCAATGAAGATATCAATGTAATAAAATTTAATTTCATTAAAAAATCGGTTTCTCGTTTATTACATCAAAATCAGAAAAAACACTTGCTTAAACGTCCATAAATTTACCAGGTTGTGACGTTGTTTTGGATGTTTCTAACATCAGGAGCAGGGTCAGAGTGTTTGCTGATTGTTTTTTTGCAGATTCGTGAAGTTTATATCACAACAGCTCCTCGTCATTTTCTTTCTCCGTTGACTCCAGTAAACACATAAGAAATGTCCCGCTTTCTGCCCCAGGGCTGCGAGCGCATACCTGTGATGACGTTGCACAGAAACCGTCTATAGTCGGCCATTTCCTCTCTCTCTCTCTCTCTCTCTCTCTCTCTCTCTCTCTCTCTCTCTCTCTCTGAAACCCTCCATTTCTAAGCACCTCCACCAATCCTAAATGCTCCAAGATGTAAAAAAAAAAAAAAAAAAAAAAGTAGTATCCCAGCACCCCCCTCCCCCCCAGTTCCTCTCCCCCCCTGTGAGAGGTGAGGACCACCCTTCGCACCTGTAACCCTTTAGTGCCCAGGGCGTTCTAAAGTGAAAGGCCCCTGCTAAAGCCAGGCCCCCTGACCCAGGCCTGAGCTGGCAGGTGTAAAACTCCACTCCCTCCTCCACGACCGAGCAGGTACTCTGAACTCTTAATCTGCATGACGACTGTGAGGATCAAACAGTGAGACCTCCGGTTTTTAACGCCGTTTAGTTTATCAGCACTGAGCTGCTGGAGCAAAGCCTGGACTGTGAGTTCCTGGATTTGCTGTCATGCTTTTTGCACGGTAGAGAAGAAATCCGAGATGTTATGATCACAGCTGTTAGAGTGTGTGCTAAGTTTACCATGAGAACTCCAGTTCTGACTCGGGTCCTCTGCAGATGAGATTGTGCTTAAAAAAGTCAAACCTGTTTTTTAAAAATCATCTTTTCATGAGAGAGAAACGATCCTCAGATTCATGTTTGCTTTTCAAACACCTTCAGATCAATCTCATTGCAGAGTTTGGATGGATTCGTATCCTAAATGTTAAGATAGTGAATGTGATCATCGACGGAGGCCTGCTTTTTAGTTTGGAGAATGTATTATTATTATTATTATTATTATTATGATTAAATCACTGTTTTGTGGTTAGATCCTCACTTTTTCTTTTTCTTCTACTCATCTCTAAAAGCTTCAAAACAGAACGGTCCCTTAAAGGTCCCAGACAACGAAAAACACCTTTACTCAGAAACAGATCTCCTACAAGGTGATCTGATGACAGGATAGGTTTGCATAAGCCACGCCCACTCCTGGAGTGGCCCCACCTCCTCCACGTATGGCGTTGCAGAGTCAAGAGGTCAAAGGTTAAAGCCACATGGTTGCAGAACATAGATGTCTCTACTCTGCACACACCAACCATCTTCAGGGCTCTATTTTCGTGCCCCGCCAGCGGCGTGGCGCGGCGTAAGTAAGGTCCGCCACGTGGATGAGGCGTTCCCAAGCACACTTTGGTGTTTTGGTGAGCAGCGCAGCCCGGTGTTAGTATCCCCGCTCCCTAACTCAGCTCCTCTTAGAGGCATAATTCATAGAGAGGGAGGAGAGAAGGCGTGGAGTGGGTTTAACACAGCCAAGACTTGTTTTCACCAATCAGATCAGCTCCTCTCCTCACCTTTAGATCCGCCGACGGCGAGGTGTATTACAATGTTAATTCAGTCAGGTATGCCGATACGCCGCCGGTCTACTAAAATACCACTAGACCACCAGGTTTGAATCGGTGAGCTTTCAGCACACTTTCCATGCTGCCGACGAGCACGAAAATCTCACCACACCAGCTGACATCTCCCCCTACCGCGCCACCACGCCCAGCTTGGCGGATCTCGGTGCGCCTAAGTCCATGAAAATACCAAACTGGCAGTGCACTGGGCTCCGCCAGATAAAAATACCTCTCTACGGGGTCCGCCATCCTCCACCACACCGCCGGCGGGCTCGAAAATAGAGCCCCTAGAGTCAGTTAGTTAGTCCATGCTGACCCCTCAGTCTGGACTTCTTCAGGTCCAAGAGTCCACCCATGATCTAGACCTGCTGTTAGACTGGAGCTGCAACACTGGGTCTGATTCTGGATCAGATTTGAAGTGTACTGGTGGAGGTTCTCCTGGTGGGCTCGCCAATCAGAGCAGCTCCTCATTATCTATGCAGCCACGCCCACTCAGATGGCTGCATAGATAATGAGGTTAGAAACTGAGAGGCTGCAGTCTCTGATGTCCCTCTCTCTCTCTCTCTCTCTCTTGGATATTTCGTTCTGTGGGACCTTTAAGAGTCAGATTCGCGCTCACTGGCTCCTCTGATGGATTTCTCCACAAAAGATCAGTAATATGGGGGTCCGGCCCCGAGTCTTGGTCCAAAAGGATCTCCTGATTTTTAAGAAGGGTTCTTATTTAGTCTGTTGGACTAAAAAGTGAAAAAAAATCAGTCAAAATAAAAGAAAAAACAAAAACAGAGGTGTTCAGATGAATCTTTGGTGGAGGGTAAAAGTCACCAAGTTGGAAACAGATGAAATCTGTTGAAGCTCCTTCTGTAAAACCGTAGATTGCTGTAAGGCCAGTATGAAGATGAGTAATTGCCTGTTTTATAGAGAAGATCTAAGTTTTTGCAGGTGCTTCAGGGTCCCAGTGGAGGTGCCTCTCCTATAAGATTGTCTCTTTACACTCGTCTCTCTCTCTCCCCCTGAATCATTTCTGTGTTTTTTTTACTTCTAACTGCTCTTTAACTCCTTATTTCTGGATGTCTTCGTGTTTCACATGAACATGTTTGTTTCTCTGTGTGTGTGTTTATATCTGTGTGTTTCTGTCTTTAACTCTGTTCATCTTTATGTGTGGGTCAGACGTATAATATCTGATTTTCCTCTTCTCTCTGTCTTTGACTATCCCCTCTGAAACTCTAAAGATCAGTATAATCAGTAGATATTAGATATCAGCGGTGAGGTCAGATCTCAGACGCAGAAAAGAATTCGTTCGTGTTTTTATTCGACTCTTAAAGGAAAAGAAAGTTCGTAGGAGAAATGATCAGGTATCAGAGGGAGAGAAGGCTGAAGGTATCTGGACGTGAAGATGAACTCAGTAACAGTGAAGTGATCTGAACCCTGATGTGAAGTCTGATTTAGATGTTAGCAGACAGAGTCAGAAAAGACTCCCACACGTCCAGATCGAGTCTTAATTCAATATTTGTGAATCCCACAGCTCTTCAGAGATGTTTATCTCTCCTTTAATCTGATCGCTCTGGTCTGGAGGTCCACTCATGTCACTGTTCTGCTCGTTTCTGCAGACCCACATGCTTTACGTTAAAACTGCAGGAGTTTAAGATCTTCTGTCTTCAGGGAAACTTTTTTATCTGTTCAGAGAGTTTAGATTCAGACGTGTTAATGTTCATGTGTGTGAGATGAGGCCTTGTCTTCTTCTTCTTCTTCTCTGTCCCATACGGGTGTTTTCCCTCCTTCTCCGTGTCCCATTCTGTTTCTTTCTCCCACTCTTTTGTCTTTTTGTCTCTCTCTCTCTCTCTCTCTCTCTCTCTTTCCCTCGCTGTCTCTCACCCCTTTTCTCATATTATCTCCGTTTGGACCACCAACAGCGGCGGCGGGTAAAGTTCTCTCTTTTTCCTCCTCATTTCCTCCCTCTGCACTCTCAGCGCCTGTTCTTCTGAACACACGTCTTCTTTCCTCCTCATCCTCATCCATCCATCACCACAGTCGACTTCTGTGCGTGTCGTTCATTGTTCACCATGGAACAGAAGAAAAACCTGAACCTCGGCTGAAGGTCTTTGAGGGAAACGCAGAAACTCAGAGGTTCAGAAGAAAAAGTGCAGTCAGTCTGAGCGCGAGAGAGATTGTTCACACACACACATACACACACACACACACACACACACACAGCTGCCTTCATCGTCACACCTGATTCGTACCATTTCTTCTGAAAGTTCAGGACAGGAAGTTGAGTCTTTTACTTTGAAATCTCCACTCGGCTTGTTAACGAGCAGACCTTTTTTCGCTGACGGTGTTCACCTCGACTTTGCCTTCTTCAGACACGTGCACCAACAAACCGAAAACAGGAGGTTTGGAGGTTTGGTTCAGCATTTCAGTGGAGAAATGCTTCTTCCTTCTGCAGGACGAGTTTCCATGCTGTTTGAACAATGCTGTGAAACCAGCTTTTCAAGTTTGACTTTAGAGTTTATGGAAATAAACTGGTGGAGTCATCCGACGAGAGAGTTTGGCCCGTTATCACTCAGAGAACATAGAGGGCGCTGTTTGTGCTTCAACATTATAAAAGTCTGTTTGAACCTGTTAAATTGGACTGTCACAGTATCACATGGAAAAAAAATCAGTCAAATTAGGGAGAGGCAGGTGAGACTGACTGATCGTCCACCCCTAATAATGTTTATGGGATTTCTTTGTCCAAGTGGGGCCGTCTGATTTAGAAATTTAAAATAAAGAAATGAAAACTATTTATTTATTTAAAAAATAACACTATTGAAAATAATAATTTTAGTAAATTACAGTGTAATAATGTGTTTATAATCATTTTACACTGTAATTTACTAAAATTATTATTTTCAATAGTGTTATTTTTTCATAATTATCATATTTAAAAACAATAGTATTTTATAATTATAATCATTATTATTTTGATTATTTTTGAGTGTTTTTATTATAATCAGTATTAATTTATCTTCATTATCAGTTTTATTTTATTATATATATATATATATTTAGCAATATAATAATTATTATTATATTATAATTTTTATTTTGTTATTATTATTATTGTTATTATTACTATAATTATCATTATTACAATCAGTTAATAGTCATTATTATTACTATTATTTTGTTATAGTTATAATTATGTATAATTATATAATCATTATAATAATATAGTTATTATAATTGTTATTTTTGTTGTTGTAATTATTAATATTTTATTATTATTATTATTATTATTAATTTATAATAATGATTTTAATTATTATTGCAGAATTACTGATAAATCAGAATTGTTTTAGTAAACTAATTGTTGTTTATTTAGCAGGTTTTTCAGAGGTCGATCTCCACTAAAAGGGCCCCTCCTCTAAAAACCAGCTCAGTTCTGAGTTCTGTTTAATGTCATGTTAATCTGAGGCATAAATACATGTTCTCATCAGTACCGGTGTATTGTGACAGTCCTGACTTAAATGAATACGACCAATCATTTCTCAGCTGTCTTTAAATCATCAGCAGGACGTTTTCCTGTCAGTCCTCACTCAGTCAGCGAGGACCAGGACTAAACTCTCTCTGTCAGTGTCTCCGTGGAGAACGGACTTCTCCATCACACAAACTGCTGCTTCAGATCAGAACGACTGCAGCATGAAAAGCAAGGTTTCAATGCAGCATGTCTATATTTCACCATGAGCTTGGCATGTGCAAGCCAAGGCTTTAGCCGTCTACTGATGACGAACGCATTGAAATACATTGCAAAGTAATCAATAAGTGTATCAATGAGAAAGTATACAGGCAGGAATGACCTCAGTGATTCCTGTAGAGTCCCACTTTACTTTAGCATGCAGCTACAACGCTAACAACACACCTCCGAACAAAGCCCAGCTGTACAACGATAGAAATGCTGCATGTGTTTCTATGGAAACCTGACGCAGTTACTCACGATGAGTTAACTCGGACACCATTAAGGAATGGCTGCTCACTGACCAATCAGGACGCAGAGGTCTGACCCTGGTGAGTCTGTCTGAACCTGCTAACTCTGTTTACCTCTGTGTCCGTGTGTGTCCGTGTCTGTGTGTGTCTGTGTGTGTGTGTCTGTGTGTGTGCGTGCACATGCAGAGGGAGCAGTAAGGGAAAAGACATCAGCACTATCAAGTCTCTGCGAGTACTGAGAGTGTTGCGACCTCTGAAGACCATCAAACGTCTCCCAAAACTCAAGGTAGGTGAACCGATGACCGTCGGATCAGAACCCGAGATGGTTTTAGAGAAATTCTCACCTGCACTTCCCCCAAATTTCCACTACGTCCGGAACGGCATCTGTTTTCCCTGTCCGCCAATGAGGCAAATTTCGTGGCAGATTACGGACAGCAGTAATCACGAGAACTCAAAAAAACCTGTGTTTTATTTTGAAAAGAAGCCGGATGTTTTATTTTGTGTCTGTGCCCGACTTCCTTTCCAGCACGGGTTAATCTGTGCTGAATTTATCCGCCATGCTCCGGGGTCCAGAAAAAATAGAACTCTTGTGATCAACTGAGGAGTCCGGTGATCCGCAGAGGAACGGAAAGAAGTCGGTGTAAATTGACACGTTAACTTGAATGGTTACGATCAGCTACGATCGGAGGATACGACCTTTTAGGAGACGATCAGGATGAAGGTGGAGATTGGGGGTTAGACTAATTCCTGAACTATGTCATCTAAAAATTTCTCTACAATAATCTTCTACGTTGTCCTCCTACCCCTCCTTCTCCTCCTCCTCCTCATCCTCCTCCTCCTCCTCAGGCTGTGTTCGACTGCGTGGTCAACTCTCTGAAGAACGTCCTCAACATCCTGATCGTCTACTTACTCTTCATGTTCATCTTCGCTGTGGTGGCCGTGCAGCTCTTCAAAGGTCGATTCTTCTACTGCACCGATGAGTCCAAAGAGTTTGAGCGTGACTGCAGGTTTGAGACGCTGAATTATTAACCCTGAATCTGTCCTCTTTATTGTCCTCATCACTGTCTAATATGTGGAGCTACACCAGTATTTATCCTTCTGGACATTTCCATCATACAGTGTCTGATAAAAATAAAGAGAGATGTAGGAGTTAAAGGTGGAGTGGGCAGGAATCTGTTAAAGAAGCATCTTATTTGTGGTGTATAAGCAAAAAATCTTTTAAAATCAGTCAATAATTATTAGTTATTGATGACCTTTGGGAATATAACGATCTCTCATTATTATGTGTTTTCTCAGAGGCGAGTATCTGGTGTACGAACGTGATAACGAAGTGAAGGCGCAGAAGCGGGAGTGGAAGAAGTACGATTTCCACTACGACAATGTGGCTTGGGCCCTTCTCACCCTCTTCACCGTGTCCACTGGAGAGGGGTGGCCGCAGTGAGTCCCAGTGCACGACAACACACACACACACACACACACTAACACACGCGTGTCATGACCAGCTCTAACACTCGCCGGCCTTCCCCCTCAGGGTGCTGAAGCATTCAGTCGATGCGACCTATGAGAACCAGGGTCCGAGCCCGGGATACCGGATGGAGATGTCCATCTTTTACGTGGTGTACTTCGTGGTCTTCCCCTTCTTCTTCGTCAACATTTTCGTGGCTCTCATCATCATCACCTTCCAGGAACAAGGAGACAAGATGATGGAGGATTACAGTTTGGAAAAGAACGAGGTCAGACAGGAAACAGGAAGTAAGAGGGACGCGGGGAGAGACGGCGGGCAGGTCCACGATAAAACTGTCCTCTGGTCTTTTTGCAGAGAGCCTGTATCGACTTCGCCATCAACGCCAGACCTCTGACTCGCCACATGCCTCAGAACAAGCTCAGCTTCCAGTACAAGATGTGGGAGTTTGTGGTGTCGCCGCCGTTCGAATATACCATCATGGCGATGATCGCGCTCAACACGGTGGTGCTGATGATGAAGGTACAACTCAACGCCATCTCATTAATAAAATCTGTTTTTCTATGTTTGTGTCGAAGTTGATACACATCTTCACTGTCTATGTGTGTGTGTGTGTGTGTGTGTGTGTGTGTGTGTGTGTGTGCATGTGTGTGTGTGTGTTTATAGTATGACGGAGCGTCAGATACCTATGAAGCTGTGTTGGCCAACCTGAACATCGTGTTTACTTCCCTCTTCTCCATGGAGTGTGTACTCAAGATCATCGCCTTTGGAGCTCTGGTGAGTCTGTGTGTGTGAACCTGTGTGTAAAAGTGTGTGTGTGTGTGTGTGTGTGTGTGTGTGTGTGTGTGTGTGTGTGTGTGTGTGTGTGAAGTTTAGAGTGTACAGCCTCTAAATATCCCTTAATCTTTCCGTGTTTCTTGTATTTTTCTCTAAAATTAACTCGTTTACATTTTTCCTGATCCTCGATTCTGATGCACAAAATTTCAAACGCAGTTTTTCAGTTTATTTAAGTCTAAAAAAAAAACTCCTAACTGGATTTACTCGTGTACCAAACTCATTTTTAAGGTAAACTGCAGGTTTAAGAGCAAACAGCTGAAGTTTTTTTTCACTCAGCTTTTCCCCCCCGAGACGTCAGGGTAAACCGACATCAGGAGGAACACCGCCAACAACCGTAAAGAGAGATCGAAGATGTTATTACCATGTGACATATTAGTTATATAGTAGTTGTTATTATTATGTTATTACAATGTGACATATTATTTTCATATTACTTATTATGTTATAACTTTGTTACATATTACTTACATATCACTTATAATTATGTTATCACCATGTGACGTATTATTTCCATATAACATGATTATGTTATTACAATGTAACAAATATTTACATATCACCTATTATGTTATTACACATGTGACATATTTACATATTACTTATTATGTCATTACCATTTGACATATATTTACATATTACTTATTACTATGTTATTACACATGTTATTTACATGTTACTTATTATTATGTTATTACCATGTTACATATATTTACAATTACTTATTTTGTTATTACACATGTTTTTTACATGTTACTTATTATGTTATTACACCTGTTATATACATATTACTTATGTAATTACCATATGACATAAATTTGACATATTACTTATTACTTTGTTATTACATGTTATTTACATGTTACTTATTATTATTATGTTATAACCATATGACATATTACTTACATATTACTTATTATTATGTTATTGCCACATGATCACTGCAGAGCTGAAGGAGTAACAGCTGACAGTTTAGGTTGAAGGATCTCAGGTTCATGGAGGAGAACCAGTTCTGAGATGGTTCCTCTAATGATGAACATATCATCTATAGAAATGTTCAGCTTGGTTCTGATGTCACATCCTGGGTTCGGGTCAGCCCGCCTTCCTCCTTCCATGACAGTAGAGACTTCTGGGTTGTCCTCGTCTTAGAAAGCTCTAATTTTGATTTAGTGACGGTTTTAGGGAGGGAGTCTGCGGGGGTTAATGAGTGAATGAATGAGTGTGGTGGTGATGAGTGTTGGGCGGGGATTGAAGCAGTAATTAGACTTAAAGAAATGATGGATGGGCGTCAGAAAGACGAGCAGAGATTACAGAGAGGGCGGAGATTAAACAGGATAGGATTAGATTAGGACAGAGATGATCGTACACACCAATAACAGCAGAGCTCAGACTGTCATGGCGGTTTATTTTGATGGCCGCCTCGCTCGCTCTGTCCCCCGTCCTCGTCTAATGCAGAGTCTGGCCGCAGGCGACGTGTAGGGCGCCAAAGAAGAAGCAGACCTCGCCATCATCTCTGATATCCCTCTGTCCTGTTAAGATGCTTTACTTTAGTCCACCAAGTTTGTGTGTGTGTGTCTGTGCACGTGTGTGTGTGTCTGTGCACGTGTGTGTATGTGTGTTGGAAACATGTTGGTCTTTTTTGTTCAGAGTTTAAGTTTCTGATGTCCGGTGATGGCGGCGTTCAGTGTTTGAGGCCCGCTGTGGTTTTCTGATGCAGAGCGCGTCGTCCCTCGCCTGTCTGCTGGCCTGAATCCAACATGGCGTCACTGATGGTCCATTTGTCTTATCTAATTTCCTCCCTGTCCCCGTCGGACACTGACTGGATGTTTTTTTTTCTCTGTCTGACTTTATTCTCTCGTTTTTTTCTCTCTCTCTCTGTGTCTTCGTTCATTTTCCCGTCCTCTTCCTCCGTCTCATCCCTCCTTCCTGTTTCTCAGAATTACTTTAAAGATGCCTGGAACATTTTTGACTGTGTGACAGTTCTGGGCAGCATCACTGACATCCTGGTCACTGAGCTCGGGGTAAGTCGGGGGACGTGGGGCGTTAACGTGTTTCTAACTGAGTGTGTTAGTCACGTCTGCAGAGTCAGATCTCCTTTAACTCTGTGAGGAGATCTTTAACACGTGTGTCTGAAAGGTTCACAGTAAAGTCACCTGTTAACGGCTCAGACGTCTATGAGACTAGATAACACGGCAGGTGGAACATAGATGCTTCATTGTTAAAGAACGACAGTTTGGTTTTTCTGTCGAACCGTGAACAATCACAGAATTTCAATAATCACATTTTTCATCATTTTATATTTAAAAACAGTTTAAAGTTTATATTAATAATGTAAAACAGTTATAAGATAATGAAGCCGAACAAGTTAACCTAGAGATGAGAACCAAACTGGATGATAGAGAAAAGTTTTTAATGTACAGCTGATTTAAGACACGGGTCAGAACCGACCCTGAACATGGTGGGTGTGTAGTCAAAGTGAACACAGGAGGAAGGTTAAAGGGACTTCACTGCAGCGTGACGCACTGAAGTCCCTCCAATCTTCACTCATTTTCTGATCACAGTATTGATGTCAGATCTGATCAGTGTCTGATAAATGTTACGCTGACTAAAACAGGCTCATAGAGAGAAGAGTTTATTCAGGGTTTTACGGTCTGTTTTACCTTTGAGTCACAGAAAACTGTTAAAATCAAAAATGTTAATTTTCCAGAGTGCATGAAAAAAAAAAATCTGTGAGTGTTTTTATCTAAAGAAGAAGGTTTGTTCACAGAATAACAAACTGGGTCTAAAGTGAAAATGTCTGAACTGGACTGAAAACTCACTCTGTTGTTAAATGTTTTTGGGTTTAATGAAGAAAAAATAAAACTATAATAAGATGTCAGATAAAGTTTTCAGTGATGCATTAACCCTTTGAATACTTCTGATCCCGAGGAGTAGACCTGAGGTAACCACAGAGTTAAACTGTGAGTGATGATGACTTTAACCTGCTGTGTCTGAAAACATGAGGGGTACCAAAGATCCGGGTCGGTCCGGACTTTACCTCTTTTATTCTCGGGTGTAAAGGGGTGGGTTCAGTTTGAACGGATCTTTGGTCTCTCTGCTGTTTTATCTGCTGCTCTGATAACTTGTCTGTTTAATGACTGTTCATTTCTTTCTTGTTTTTATCTTTTTACATGCTTTCTTTAAATCCTCCACAATCTTTACGATGATCTACTGTAATCTACTCCACCCCTCTCCCCCCTCTCCCCCCATCAACTACTACTTCCTGCGATTCTGTCCAATCAAAATGCACTATGAATCCTCTGTGTCCACCCATGACAACCGGCTTGGTCAATCTCTCTGGTTGTTCTTGGAACCAACCAAAATCCAAAAATTTGCTGCTATAAACCATATGTCTGCAACATCCACATGTAGATGGTTTGTAATTTTTTGGAGATCTTATTTTACTGCATCTGCATCCCAGCTGCTGTCAGAGCTGTGAAGTCTGCATGTTTGCTTGAACCCCCAAAAACCCCAAACCTCCTCGACCCTGAGTGAGCGCTGAGACTGTACCGTTATTATTATGTTACTATCCTCTCTGCCAGTCACTGTAATTATTCATCCTTCAGTTATGAGAACAGAAGCTGAGGTTGTAACGCGGGGATCAGATTCTCACACGTTTATCCAGAATTCAGGATTTCACAGCCTTAAAAGTCAACTTTGAATTTATCGTGATGGTGTTGGTTTGTTTTCTACGGAAGAGGATCAGGGCCACTAGGAAAAAAAGTCCAATACATATATATACTGTATATATTTTATTAGTCTGAGAGGAAGCAGGTCTAATATATACATATATACTGTATATATTTATATATATTTATATATATATACATTTATATATATATCCTGTATCTATTTTATAATAGGGGAAAAAGGTGATGTATTTATATTTACATCATTAATGTATATATTTTATTTTTCAAAAGTTAAATATATGTATCTATCTATCTATCTATAGATAGATAGATACATATATATACTATATATACTATTAAAAATAAAACAAATAAAACTCAAATACATTTATAAATATATATATATATATATATATACATACAGTGCATGTTCCTACACTAAATCTCATGCTAAATTCAAGTTACCAACTTGAATCATGAATAATCTAGCATACAGGAAGCCCTAGGATTAATGCTTTTGGGAAATAAAAAGAAAAGGCAAAAATTCCTCATAATTCAAGATTTATTGATATTTCTTTGCAGAACACTGCTTTTTTACTGGGTCATAAGTTTACATACACCTTTGTCTTCAGGGCTTAGTACTTCCATTTCCATTAAGTTTTATAACTTCAGCAAGTCGCTTTGGATAGCCATCAATGAGCTTCTCACAGTAATCCTTTGGAATTTTTGACCACTCTTCCTGGCAGATTTGGTACAACTCGGTCAGATTTGTTGGTCTTCTCTTACGGACTCGTTTCTTCAGTTCACTCCAGATATTCTCGATAGGATTTAGATCAGGGCTTTGTGAAGGCCACTCCAGTACTTTCACCTTGTTCTGCTGAAACCATTTTGAAACTAATTTTGCAGTATGTTTTGGATCGTTATCTTGTTGAAAGATCCAATGTCGACCAAGCTGCAGAGATTTGGCTGACTTCTTGAGGTTTCCTTGCAATATTTTCAAGTATTGCTCTTTTCTCATGATTCCATTGATCTTCTGGAGTTCACCAGTTCCTGATGCTGCAAAGCAACCCCACAACATTAGACTTCCTCCACTGTGCTTGACCGTTGGGATGGTATTGTTGGGACTGAAGGCTTCACCCTTTCGTCGGAAAACGTATTGCTGGTCATTATGCCCAAACAGTTCAAGTTTCGTCTCATCTGACCAGATGACACTCTTCCAGAAGGCTTTATCCTTACCCTGGTGCTCTTTCGCAAACTTCAGCCGAGCTTTTCTGTGTCTCTCGTTGAGTAATGGCTTCTTTCTGGCCCGGTACCCTCTCAGCCCATGTCGATGGAGAACTCTCTTGACCGTGGACACTGAGACATTTGCTCCTGAGGCAGCCAAATCATTGCAGATGGCTTTCTTGGTGATCTTGGGGTTAATTTTCACCTTTCTGACCAAAAGCTTTTCATCTCTGGATGTTAATTTTCGTTTCCTTCCAGACCGTGGCATTACGGCTGTTCTTCCAAGGTGCTTGTATTTGTGGACAATTGTCTGAACAGATGCCCTTGGTACATCAAGCTGCCTTGAAATGGTCCCAAGAGATGAGCCTGACCGATGCAAGGCAACAATTCGCTCCCTGATGTCATTGCTGTATTCTTTTGACTTTCCCATTGCAAGTCTCAAGTCGAAATGCAGTGTGTGTAAAGTGAAGCTCCTTTTATACCCCATAATTTCTACACCTTGGCTTTTACACAACACGAATGAACCCCAGACTAAAGGGGTGATTCTATTAATTCCATTTCACAACCTGATTTCAACTAATTTACTCTTAAATAGGCCAGACAAGTGGGTGTATGTAAACTTATGAACCACAAGAATCTGAGGTCATTTGGGGAAATCAACTAAAAATCTATCTGAGGTAAAAAATTCTGACCTGCCCCATTGGCAGAATAATGAAGATACTATTATTGAATAACCACATATATGTCTTCATTCAAATTGGGTGGCAAGTTGGGTTAAAGCTGTCTTGAATAGTTTTTGCTTTAGTGTATGTAAACTTCTGACCTCAACTGTATATATATATATATATATATATATACTGTGTATATTTTATCATTCTGACCTAAAAAGGTAGAATATAGATAAACTGTATAAATTATATTCATAATAAAAGTCCTTTATATAGATATTCTGTATATATTTTGGTTTTCTAAGGAAATAAAATTCTGAATTCTGCAGATTTTAAAAGGAAAGTCGTGTTGTTTAGCCACCATAAAGTGATGTAAAAATGATCTTTTAGTGTCACAATAGTGACTCTGGGGTGTTGCCATGGCAACAGTAGCCTACAGTATGAGGACGTTTTTATAGGAGCTGTGTTTTTAATAATAATATAATCATGATGTTTCATATTTAGAGGCGTTCACACAGAACACTTTCCCTTATTTAAACGCTTTGATTTTCTGATTCCGATCAATAAACAAGGATCTAAAAACGGATCCATGTGTTCATGATGAAGCAAAAACAATTCCAGTTGGTTAAAACAAAATGAGGTTTCATATGTGTTCTAGTTTTAATGGTGTAAAATGAACAAATAAGGAAACAGAAATACTCAGAGAAAACAAACATCAGAAAATCTGAAGGATTCACTAAAAGGGAGGAAATCCAGTTTTATGATTAAAATGTCCTCAGGTAGAACCTCAGACCACCACCTCATATAAGCCCCCCCCCCCCCCCCCGTACTTCAGGTGTGCAGATATCAGTCAATCAGTAAATCAGTAAATCAGTAAATGTTGCTGTGCTGTTAAATACGCCCCTTTTCCTTTTTTCCATCTGTGGTCAGAGTAGTCTCGTAAGAAGCAGAGTCTCTATCTCTGCTTTAAGATCACATGTTTAAACATCAGCAGTAACTGACTGACTGACTGACTGACTGACTGACTGACTGACTGACTGACTGACTGACTGACTGACTGACTGACTGACTGACTGACTGACTGACTGACTGACTGACTGACTGACTGACTGACTGACTGACTGACTGACTGACTGACTGACTGACTGACTGACTGACTGACTGGTGGAGTGTTTCCAGTCAGAGCAGAGAGAATCTAAAGCTTTGCCCCCCTGGCAGAGAGAACAAGTGATGCATGCTGCCCCTCGCATGTCTTTGGCAGGGACCCTTTATTTTCACACACACACACACACACACACACACACACACACACACATAGACAACAGTGTAATAGATGCTGTGTTGTAGCTGAAACCTGCATGTGCCTGCTGCCGGTCCCTCTCAGCTGCTTTCTTCAGTTCTTTCCTGCTGTTTGTGGTTGAAGGACCTTTTATTTCCAAATTCTCATCATCAATAATTATTGATCAGTAATGATTGATAGTGTCTGATCCACTCTTGTGTAGACGCCTCAACAGTCTCGTTAAAAACCGTAAATTAAATCTAAATTAAACCTGAAGAACGCAGGAACGACCTTTATGAGTCCTTCAACCACCTTCTCTCTCAATGTTGGCCCGTGACATCACTACAGACTGTCACATGACCTCGGCAGCCATTCCTATTGGACGGTGCACCTGCTGCCATTAGCTGTGGTGGTTTGCATGCTCGCTCGCTCGCTGGCGTCATGGTGAAAATCTTTGCGCTCTTTGCCTTGAGAGAATTAGTGCATTTGGTTGTCCTTCTAAGGAACGGTCCTAACATCCCTGCACTGTAACTACTCACCATCCCTCCTCCTTCCACCGTTACTACTCTCTGTAACCTGATTGGATGATGAAATAGCTCGATTTGGATGATCCCCCCCCCCCCTGTGTTGTTTGGTTTGGTTCGACATGAGAAGCTTGTTGGAGCCTTGCTGATTTGAGTTTGGTTTGCTTTGACATGTTCGGCTCCTGGTTCCTTTCTTTGTCTTGAGTTTGGATATCCCCCTCCTCCTCCTCCTCCTCGGTTTGGTTCTGATCCTTTTAGTTTGATTTGCTTTTATGAGGAAATCCTCTGGACCCTTTGAACTACGACTAACTTCCCTTTCCCTTTACTCCATCCTCTCTCTCTCTCTCTCTCTCTCTCCCTCTGCGTCTCTCTTTTGTTCCCTCTCTCCTCCGTTGTGTTCCGGCCGTTCTGTAGAATAATTTCATCAACCTGAGTTTCCTGAGGCTGTTCAGGGCGGCTCGTCTCATCAAGCTCCTGAGGCAGGGAGAAACCATCCGCATCCTGCTCTGGACCTTTGTTCAGTCCTTCAAGGTTCAGACTTCATTACTCAGCATCACGCACACACACCCGTCCCACAGAAATGTGTCCGTTTTAGAGAAGACTCCTGTGTGCAGAGACACACGGAGACGATGTGAGAGCGCTCCTTCCTAACCGTGAATCTGTGTGTCCTCAGGCGCTGCCTTATGTCTGCCTCCTCATCGCCATGCTCTTCTTCATCTACGCCATCATTGGGATGCAGGTGGGTGAGAGCGCAACCTAAAAACTGCTGAAATATCTTTAATAGGATAATGAGGAGGAGGAGGAGGAGGAGGAGGAGGAGGAGGTGGTAATCCTCATCAGGATTTGGAGCAGAACAGGATCAGTTTTAAAGTTTTACAGCCCTGAAGGTCTCAGTGTGCGTCTGTCCTCAACAGCTGTTTGGAAACATCGCCATCGAGGAGGACGGCGAGAGCGCCATCAACCAGCACAACAACTTCAGGACCTTCATCCAGGCCGTCATGCTCCTCTTCAGGTGTGGTTTCAGGTCCATGAGGGTTTATCTTCTCCGTGTACGGTTCGGAGTTTGACGACATCTTCTGTGTGTCTGTTTTAGGAGTGCAACGGGAGAGGCGTGGCACGAGATCATGCTGGCGTGTCTGGGTGGGAAAGAGTGCGACGAGCTGTCGGGGAACACCGAGCCGGAGTGTGGCAGCCAGGTGGCCTACCTCTACTTCGTCTCCTTCATCTTCTTCTGTTCGTTCCTGGTGAGGACACACACACACACACACACACACACACACACACACACACACACACACACACACACGATAATGTTGATGTTTCGTTTCCTGCGATCGTTCTCAGTCATGTGACCTCGTGTCTCTGCAGATGCTGAATCTGTTCGTCGCCGTCATCATGGACAACTTCGAGTACCTGACCAGAGACTCGTCCATTCTGGGACCTCACCACCTGGATGAGTATGTGAGGATCTGGGCCGAGTACGATCCTGCTGCCTGGTGAGTCTGAACGTGCACGCCCTCAAGTGCACGTAGACACACATATATAACCTCATGGCAGGTATAGATATGTGAAGAATAGAAGTGACAGAAGTTAGACACGTCTGAATAGAATAAAATGGTCCTGAAGCTGATTTTGATTTATTGATTAGTTTAATGACGACACACACACAGAGTAAAGGAAGTCTCTGCTCTTTAATCAATGAAGTCATTAATCAATGATGGTATTGATCAGTATTTTAGTTTGTTGAGAAAAACACAAAAATTCAAACCCTCACTCAGTCCGTTTCCATGACACTCGAGAAAACCAAATTATCGCCTAAAGCTCCTTTCACACCGGATCGTTTTTTTCCTGCGATTATTTCAGACGTCAATATTTTTTTCGAACCCGTATCCTGTCAATACAAGCGTTCACATCAGCGACGTTTTCCCGTCCTGTGATATTGCATAAGTTTCTCATACTGTGTGTCCACTTCTGACCAATCAGATTGCGTGTTGTTGTGACGTCAGATTGTATATCCAACATGGCCGACCGGCTGATTGTTTACGTGTCAGAGAACAGAGTGATTTTTGATCAAAGACACAAACATTACAAAGATAACGACCTGAAGGACGACTATAGCGTCGGATTTCTCATCTGACGATGGTTTGTGAGCTTTAACAGTTTGATAAATGTCTTTGTTTGAACTTTCATCTGTGCTAACGTAAGCTAACGGTTGTTATCATAGTTTCATGTGTTTATCTGGTTCTGGCCCCGACTCAGTACATGCTATCATGACAGACAGACATCTCAACACTAGAGTCTGATGAGAACTGAAGAACACTCAGTCTGCTGTCGGCTCAGTCTTCTCGCGTGTCTTTTTCCCCCGGAAAGTCGCAAAATCGCATCGGGCTTGATGTGTAAAATCAGGCGCGTCAAAATTCGCCTCTGAATGTTTCATAATGTCGCGCCGTATATTTGCGTCTTTCCCGGTGTGTAAGGACCTTTAGTCCGACTATAATCGGAGTTTGAGAACTGTGTCAGTAACAGATCAGAGTATAACCTCATCAGGTTTCTGGTTATCTCTCCCTGAAACCGTAACCCCCCCCCCCCTCCTCTGTATAGTGTCCTCCCAGCCCCTCCCCCTCCCTCTGGAATCTGCATACTCCTGAAACTACGTCTACACCCCAATAAAACTCGGTGGTCTCACCTGTAGACGGGCCCAGTTCCATGGTATCTGTATTCCAGTTCTGTGTGTTCCTCTCATGCCGTCCTGTAGACCTGTAGACCTGTAGACCTGTAGACCTGTAGACCTGTAGACCTGTAGACCACACATGGACCACAGAGGCAGACAGGAAGGAAGAACTGAAGAACTACCATGATCCAATCAAAAGACAGTCAGAATACTGTAATCAAATTTATTAATGATTGATGATTAATTAGTGTTGATTTAATAAAACGCTCAAATGTTTGTTTATTATTAAATTCAATAAAAGAAGAAAAAAAAAATATCAGATGAAAATTTTTCACTCGTTTAGATTTGATAAAAAGTTGTGAAAAAAAGTTAATTAGGTTATTTTTAGTTGATATATTGTTACCCAGAATCCCACTGGATTTGGAACGGCTCCCCGGTTACTGTAACGGCGTCTTCTTATCGATCGATCAATATTAACAGATTTCTCTAAAATGATTGATTCTCACCTGTTTTCTTCCTTTGTATTAACCTGCTATTCTAACTGCAGATCAGACTGAAGCTGCTCAGGAAACACACACACACACACACACACACACACACACACACACACACACACACACACACAAACACACACACACACATGTTTAAGAGGGAGGGAATCTGCGCTCTAAAGGCTGCTATTAAACATGCAACTGTTTACAAGCACAGACTCTTAATGACACACATTAGTAGGTTGGGGGGGGGGACAGTGTGTGTGTGTGTAGGGGGGGTGGGGGTCCGTCAAACTGAAGAATCAGGATTAAAACCATGACGTCTACAGAGTCTGATTTTCACACTGAACAAATCTGAGGATTATTTTCACAAACTGTGTTTTTGTCAATCTTGTGCTCTTCCTCCCAATGTTTTCTTCTCTTCTGTGTGTGTGTGTGTGTGTGTGCGTGTGTGTGTGTGTGTGTGTGTGTGTTTTGCTGTGTGTGTGTGTGGGTGTTTTTAACTCCCCTGTATTCTTCTTGCAGTGGGCGCATTCATTATAAGGACATGTACAGTTTATTACGAGTTATCGACCCGCCTCTCGGCTTAGGCAAGAAATGCCCTCATAGGGTGGCCTGCAAGGTTTGACTCCCACTCAAACTGACTCTCTCTCTCTCTCTCTCTCTCCACCACACTTGCTAGCCTCAGCATTCGGGAATGGAATGAATGCCGCTTTGTTTTAATTTTTCTTTTTAAATCTTTTTCATTTCGGTTTTTTCGACCATTTTCGACCTGCATTCTGACGTGCTGAGAGAATGTGCGGGACAATGCAGACACCCAGAGACGCATGTGAACAAAAACACAACAGCTCGCTCAGTGAAATGGAGAAAATCCACACTGAGACGTTTGAACACATTCTTAGATCGATCTTTTCTTTTCTTTGGTTTTGTTTTTTTTTGACTAGTCTTTTCTTTTGCTTGCTGTGGAGCCCTGGCTAAGACGCAGCAGCAGCAGCAGCAGCAGCAGCAGCAGCGGCTCCCGTTGCCACCTGTAGTGTTGCATTGTTCTTGGTTTTTGGGGGTTGGGGGAAAGACAGAAACTGCATTGACTCCCCTTCCTCCGCCTCCCCTCCCTGCCGGTAAAGCTCCGCCCCGCTTTACCCCGCAGACACACACACACACACGCACCTTCACTCACACCTGGATAACCTGAGATTTGTCCGCTCTTCCTCCTGATGTGCCCCCTCCCTCTCGGCCTCGGTCTCCCAGGATCAGCCCAATAACCGTGTCTGTCTGTCTCCTCCTCTGTTTTCTCCCCTCCCTTCCTCCCTCTAAACGTCTCCATCTTCTCCCTCTCTTCTGCTCTTGTTCACGGGTTGATGGCTCTGGATGATGATGATGATGGTGATGATGATGATGGTTGCAGTGGCAGGATCAGTTGCAGGGAAATGTATGACATGCTGAGGCACATGTGTCCTCCACTAGGCCTGGGGAAGAGGTGTCCAGCTCGGGTGGCCTACAAGGTCAGAAAGGACCCCATCCTCACCTGAGTCTCCTCCAGGTGTTGGGGAGGGAGGGAGGGAGGGAGGGAGGGAGGTGTTGGGGTTGAAGCGCTGACCGTGGTGTAAACTTTAGTGTTGTGGTTTCTTTGGTTCTGTTTCCTTTTCTTCTTCTTCTTCGTGGACAGTGGGGGCGGCTCGTCGGTGTTGTGGGGTTGTGTGGTGGTGTGCGATTGGTGGGTGGAGCTAGAGAGGAACTCAGGGTTTAGGGCGAAGCGGGATGTGTATCCACAGGAGGGGACGAAGGAGGGACCTTCTCAGCTCGACTGCACCGCATCCCGCTGACCAACAAACACTCAGAGCAGCGACGTTCTCAAAGATAGACCTGTTTGTGATAGACTCTCATGCACACACACACACACACACTCACACACACACTTGTGCACAGAGACGTGCGTGTGCAGCAGGGCTTGGAAGGTCCGGCAGACTTGTGTCCTCCGGCTCGTCCCGTCCTGTGGATCCGGCGGACACACGAACACACGCAGATGAACCAGGTCACAGACCGGGTCAGTCCGGTTCATGGAGGGTTGGTGTCAGTGGGGTCTCCTCCTCCTCCTCCTCCTCCTCAGACAGTCTTTGGTTGTCATAGAAACGCAGCTCCTTTTCTGTTACCCCCTCATGAAGCAGCTCTGAGCCCCCCAGCAGCAAACTGTCCCACCTGCAAGTCCCACCCTCTCTTTGTCCTTTGGTTCTGTCGTCAATGCAGTTCGATTCTGTTTCCAGCCCCCCCTCATTCTGCATACTGCCCCCCCCACATACATACACACCCCCCCCCCATCACCACCTGCTCTCTGCATGGCCGAGAACCACCTACACCCTGTCTGTCACATGACCGGCACAGACGTGATTGAATCAAACGTAGAGAGATAACAACACCTCCACCTGACAGCATCCTCAAACATCATTGGCCGATCACTGTGAGCCTCAGGGGACAGCCGGCCACTCAGCCTGTAGGCGCAGGAGATCACCCCATCGCTGACCACCGCTTCACCCAAACCCTCCCCCTCCCCTCCCACAGCAGACCTGGGTCAAACACAGATGACTTCTCATTGGTTCTCCTTCTCTAAATCAAACTAGAGAGTCGCTCAAACTGAACCTGAGACACAGGTGTCGTAGCCTGGTGAGCCTCCGTCATTCACTTCTCCTCAACGACATGAACTTCTGGAAGAGGGTCTCATCTCTGGGTTAAAGGTGGGGTAGTCAGGACCTCCTCTGCTCCATCAAGCCCCGCCCACAAACAGACGCTCCTGCTCGCTCGTATCGTTCCAATTAAATTCCGATATAATGCAGATAAATACTTCAGATCATTACAAATGGGGCCCAGTCAAGGTGAAAGTCAAAAGCATTGGTGCTACTGTAGATGCCAACAGACTACCAGCAAACACAATGTTTGCAGGACTTCTACAACGAGGATAAAGTGACATAGTCCAGGACCCGAGGGAGGACAGTTTAGCGATGGCGCTACAACACGCTACAGCAGGTCCGTTTGACAAGAAACACTTCTGTTACAGACACTTGTCTTACTTTGTTAAAGCGGTTTACCTGTCCAGCAGAAAGGTTACAGGGTCACCAAGATCCCCAAGCGTCCCCCATGGTTTATGTTGACCCGGCTTTTTAGCTCTTGTCCGGTCTACCTCCGTTTTAAGCGCCCGTTATTCCTCCAGAGTCTCCGGTATTTACTTTGTTTTCTTGTTTGTGTCGGCAGTCGTGGCCAAAGGAGGATTCAGACAATTTTACGAACTTTCTGGTTGGTTTCTACTGTCCGATATTGTAGCACGCTAACTAGGCCTGTCACGATAACAAATTTTGCTGGACGATAATTGTGCTACAAATTATCGCCGATAAACGATATTATTGACACCGTTTTTTAAATTATAGATAATGATATGAAATGGCATAATAATGCGAGTACACCATGTCAAAAGTGATAAACTTTAATTTCACCCACGACGAAGACGTAACGTTGACGAGCTAAACATAAGTCGGAGATGACTAAAATGTGACGAGACGAAAGTGCGTTTACGTTGATGTGGACGAGACGAAAATGATGAACAGAGTTGCAAAACTCAGTCAGTTAAACGCTAAACATACAGGAGCAGCTTCAGTCCGCTCTGACAGCTCTCATCAGCCTGCTGTGCTCCTCCAACACACAGACACACGCACGCGCGCGCACACACACGTGGAGTTTTGTGGTTGACGAAAACAAAACTGGTTTAAAGCCGAAATATTCCCACACTTGGGCTGTTGCGTTCGGTTTAGACACCAAAGCTGTCGTGTTCATTCTGTTAGCTTGCTTTTCACTCACGACGCGCACTTGTAGCACTGTATCCAAAAGTCTGTGTCTGTGTGCCTGTGCGCGCCTACGTGTACCTGCGCGCGCGCCCCCTTGTAACAAAGATACTGAATGACTGACAGGAGGGTTCACTAACTCCGTTCATTCCGCTATACAGCCAACGCCCCCAGGTGCCGAGAAAATGCGCAGAGTGAGACCTCTTCTCTCATCCAGCGTGTTTGGTAGCAGAGAGGAGGAAAACAAACGCACGTCAATGATCGAGGCTGGCAAAATGACCGACCTCGTTTTTATTTATCGAGCGATAAGGCGATTTATTGATTATCGCGACAGGCCTAACGCTAACTTTGTTTGGGCTCCTGAACGACACGGGGGAGCAGCGTCTGCCTCACAACCAATCAGGATGTAGAAGGTGTAGAATGGCTTTGTTTAGCCCTAATTTCCACCTTCATCCTGATCATCTCCTAAAAGGTCGTATCCTCCGATCGTAGCTGATCGTAACCATTCAAGTTAACTTGTCAATTTCTTTCCGTTCCTCTGCGGATCGCCGGACTCCTCAGCTGATCACAAGAGTTCTATTTTTTCTGGACGCCAGAGCATGGCGGATAAATTCAGCACAGATTAACCCGTGCTGGAAAGGAAGTGATTTTTTAACAGATTCCTGTCTTCCCCACCTTTAAAAGAGCGCCCTGAAAACACGGTGACCATTTTTCACATCCCTCAAAAAAAAACATGGAGGTGAAGAAACGCCAACAGACGGCGGGCTCAGAGGGTCCAGGTGATCAGTCCGCCCCTGTTTGGACTCATGGAGGTAAATTTTAGATCATGTAAACCGGACCCTCAGTCCTTCAGAGTCAGACTAATCTTGTGTTTTGACCCAGGTTTAGTTTTCTGCTGTCTCCCTCTCAGAGAATCATGTTTTTATTTGACCTCTCACACCTGCTCCTGACACCATGCTCACCTGTAGACCCTCAAGTCCTCCTCCCTGACCGCAGAGGTCTCCTCTCAGTCCTCCTTAGTCGTTCCTGGATCAGGAAGTTCCCATTTCTCCTCCTCCTCCTTCCTCCACTTTCCCTCATCATCCTGCCAATGAGGTGAATCCAAACCTGACTTTTGACCTTCCAACCTGTCCACAGAACAATGTCCCATAATGCTCCACTGCTTTGACCCTCTGATCTTCTCTGTCCTGAGGAGAGACAGCAGAGTCTTTCTTACAGACACAGCCAGCTGAGCGTGGTGATGTTTCCTCTTTTTCTTTCTCCATTTTTGGACCTTTCTTTTCTTTTTCTCTCTCCATCACTTCTTCACCTCTCTGCTTCAGGCTTTATTATCTTCCCTCACATGTCCAACTTTATGTCCTCTGCTGATTTTCACCTAAACGACTTTTTCCACGGAGGCTCTTTTTCTTTGTTTTTTTCTTCTTTTTCACAGAACGCTGCTCTCTCTCACCTATTAACCCTCCAAGTCTGTGCCCATTTCCACACATTAGAGACTCAGCCGTAAAAAGAGAGAGAGTGTTTCGTTCGCTCCAGCTTAGTCCCATCCTTCACTAATTTTCTACGACAGCTAAAACGACTCACAAACTCATTCCAGTGTCAGCGCCAACAGAGGATGCTCTCTGTGTACGGCTGCGCAGCTGCTTGTCCTGTGAGGCATATTGCGTGTGCATTGCATGCTGCATGGGGGTGAGATGTGCATCGAGGGTCTGGGGTGTTTGAAGAAGGGGTCTAAGGAGGCATGAAAAGCTGCATGACCGGGTTGTCGCCGTATCCTGTCACCGAACACACACCAACTTCACTCTGTGAGTTGGTGTGTGTGTCTCTGTCTATTTCTATGAGGAACCAACAAGGACCTGAAAGGATGAAACCAATAAACCAAACTGGACCCCTGCCTCCTTTCCTCAGACTGGTCCTGTACTGGTTTTGGCTTTATTGGTTTGTCATCTGGTCTTTGTGGTTTTCACTGTGAACCTCCAAACCCCCAGGGGGAGCTCTGCACGGTAGTCGTGACGACGTTTCCTCATCAGAGAGCTCAGGATTGTGAGTTTAAACAACCTGTGAGATCAGAAAACACGAAGGTTAGGACATCAGTTAAAGGGATTTAGGGTCAAACACACCGTAACACCGAGTTAGACCACCCCTCCAGAGATGAATGTTGCCGACCGCTTGCTTCTCTAGTTATACCAACTTTAGTAACGACAAAGCTCAACCAAAACGCCACTCTATAGCCACAAATAATGCTCAGAACAGCACCTAACTTCATCAACAGGACATATAGGGTCACAGACATAGTACTATATTCAGAGTTGTTCTAACTCCTAAGAAAAACAAACTTAAGCGGGGGTGTTTCTCCTCTTCTGTAGTCTATAAGCTGGGCCAATAAACTTCTACTGTAGTAAAATGAAAAGGTAAAGGTGTTTTTATTGAGCCGAATTATCAATAAAATCATGAGTTTGTTAACAGGTATAGATATATGTGCTGTTGAGTTAATATATTTAAACAAGAGCACAGTAAAGTTAAATCAGCTAATTTTCCAATGAGATTCTGTTACTAAACGGAACTACACCATGATCTACTGAGGTTAGTACATATAGGGTCACAGACATAGTACTAGACACCAAACATCTTTTTAACTTTGACTCATTTCTTTAGCAAAGAGACTAAACACAACTCACCTACTCTCTTCCAGCAGACGCTTGTTTGTAGCGAGACCTCAGGCCAGTCCATTATGGACTACAGCGGGGTGCCGCAGCTCAAGGAAGAACATTTTGGTTTGTTTATGGCTCCTCAGACCGCTGTGTATTACTATCCTGCGGTCGTTACTAAAGTTGGTATAACTAGAGAAGCAAGTGGTCGACAACATTCATCTCTGGAGGGGGGGTCTAACTCGGTGTTACGGTGGGTTTGACCCTAAATTAAATTTATGTCAGAATATCCCTTTAAGGTTATAACTTTGATATTTACTCATATCTTAAAGTCTCACAGGTTTCATTGTTCAGATCTGAGTCCTGAATCTGTTTTTATAGATATTCCTGGAAAATTTGACACTTTAAGTTTGACCTCTGACCCCGCTGTGCAAAGCTCCCCCCACCTCCCTTACCCTTACCCCCCTCCCCCTGCCCCTCCCCCTTGACTCCCTCTCCACCTGGAGGTTCCACATGCGTCACACCTACTTCCTGTTGTCCTCACTCTCCACACTGATTGGCTCCTCCGCAGAGACTCCTCCGCATGGATCTCCCCGTCGCCGACGACAACACTGTCCACTTCAACTCCACCCTCATGGCCCTGATCCGCACGGCCCTGGACATCAAGATCGCCAAGGGCGCTGAAGGTTTGGACCTCCTCCTTTTACCTCTTTGTTCTGACTTTCAGCTGCTCGGTCCTCCAGGAGGTCCTCAGAGCTGGAGCTTCTCTGCTCCTCCTGATGCTCCTCCTTTAAAAGCTGAAGGTCCAGATCTTCTCTTTGGTCGTTTTAGTGACGATGATGATGATGATGAACTCTCTAACGGGTTTGTGTGTCTCTGTCTCCATGTTTGTGTGTCCTCTTATATCTTTATACCGATCTGAATGTGTGTGTGTGTGATTTAACTTCTTCATCTGCCTTTGTGTCTAAATGTAAACGTGCACGTACTCTTGGATGTGTGTGTGTGTGTGCGTGCGTGCTCCTCGGTTCCTCTCAGGTGGGGTCGATAAACACCAGATGGACGCGGAGCTGAGGAAGGAGATGATGGCGATCTGGCCCAACCTGTCCCAGAAGACTCTGGATTTGCTGGTGACCCCGCACAAGTGTAAGTTGCAGAGTGTGGGTGAAGGCGCGGCATTGCGGCCTTTGGATGCAGCCGCCCGGCGCCGCCCAGCGCTCCAACGACGTTTCTCTTCACGCCACCCGAGGACCGCTTTTCTCAGCCAGTCCCTGTCACTGCTGCACCCTCTGATACAGTGGGCACATCCCCCCCACACTAACACACCCACATCCACGTACTCACGACGAAACACCACACATCTACAACAACAGGACGAACGCAGACCTGTGATCGAAGTCTGAGTGAGCAGCTTTTAACGGACTCCAGGAGGTCTGCCCTGAAATATTCAGGATCGAGATATTCCGA
The DNA here is from genome assembly GCA_962446985.1 of Xyrichtys novacula. Classification (NCBI taxonomy): domain Eukaryota; kingdom Metazoa; phylum Chordata; class Actinopteri; order Labriformes; family Labridae; genus Xyrichtys; species Xyrichtys novacula. The sequence goes on along the minus strand of OY660879.1, from coordinate 28,045,590 downwards.
CGTATTTACAGAAAACGTAGAAACACCATCAGTCGAGAAAGTCCGGTCCTGCTCCTCCAGCCGTGTTATAAATGGTCCACGCATCAAACTGATTCCAACAACATTTAATCTGCTCAGAAGATAGAAGTGGTAGGGCCCGACCGATTTATCGGCAAGCTGATTAAATCGGCCAATTGTAGTCCGTTTGAGACTAATCGGTAATCGGCCAAAACTCGCAGATTTTCACCGATATTTTCAGAAATAATGCGGAGAATAAGATTCAGTTTCACTTTGAAAATGTTCTGCCATTTAAAAAATACCTCACAGCACAGTGGAGTGACGGATCTGAAGCAGGCAGGAAACGTTAATGTTGGTCCGTATGAACCCGAGATGTGGCGACTCGGTTGTTCATACGCAGTGTTGTTTTCGTCAGGCAGGACGAAAACTTAAATGACGACGTCAGACCCCTTTTTTCCTTGACGAAAATGAGACTAAGACGAACGTCACCAAAGCTCTGTAAAGACTAAAATGTGACGAAAATTATATTCATTTTCATCAGACGAGAACGAGACGAGACTAAATTGTTATTAGGTGGACGAACAAAGTTTCAAAACATGCTTTTTTTTGGTCCTAACAGTCACGCCCCCATCACACACGCACCAAAAGCCTCGCTCGCGCACAGCTGCGCGCACACACTCATACACATACACAGAGCGGCAGGTGGACGAGGCGCACACACACACACACCGTGGCGGCAGGCACAGCAGCGGTACCCGGTGGCCGAAAAAAGAGGGATGGTTTATGGTCCTACTTCAGATACAGTCCAAGTGACAATTAAACACAATGTCTTGTACGGGGACGGGGAGACGAGACAGGCGACAGTTGTGGAGCCACAGCTTCCTCATGCTGCGGCTTCAAACTGTCGGGAAAGAACACCATGAACTTCAAAAGGCACCTTTTCGTCGACTAAAACTAGACGAAAACTATCAAGGATAGAAATGACTAAAATGGGACTAAAACGAAGAAGCATTTCGTCAAAATGACTAAGACTAAAACTAAATCTAAAATGCCTGCCAAAAACAACACTGTTCATACGGACGAGAACACATCAGTCAGAGTCCGGAGTCCAATCAGAGTCAGCGTAGAGAGGAGGACGAACAAACATGTTTACATGAGACCAGCTGATGTGTGAGCAGGGCATCACTTCACACACACACACTAACACACTAACACACTAACACACTAACACACACTCTCTGCCATGTCTGTCCGTCACTGAAACAGCACTCAGTCACCCCACCCACCTGTCCCAGACCCCCACCTGTGCTCACCTGTGTGTGCCTGACATCAGAGGGTGCCTCACTATAGATCTTCTCTCTATAGACGTCTTTTCACTCCAGCGGAGGTCAGCGGTGTGCAGCTGCTGGCTGACTGTTTGATCTAGAAGTCACGGTTCTGACACTGAGACCACATGCACGTGTGCTAACGCGCTGGTTGCATCATGCAGTGTTTGCTTAATTCTTCGACGTGCATGTGATTTAAAAAAATAACAACAACAAAAAAAATAATGTCATGAATAGTTTAGTGTAAGTTTCTCCTCAACCTTTGCACTTGTATGAACTTTGTTTTATTTTGAAAGGACTTTAATTTAAACTTCCTGTTCATTCATGGAGTCACATGAATGCAGATGTTTCTTTATCAGGATGAGTCTTAAAAATATAACGTTTATTTGGAGTAAGTTTCAGTTTAACAGATCTGTTTGTGAAAAGACTAAATGCTCAATGTTCATGTGCGCCTGTGAGTGTGTGTCTGTGTGTCTGTGTGTGTGTGTGAGTGTGTGTGTGTCTCACCCCTTTCTACCATTCCTCGCGCTCAGGGTCCATACCTAAGGGTCTAATCTTGCAGGGTAACTTGTCATTCTCTCAGCAGCGACAGACCTGACAGTGGGGAAAATCTACGCCGCCATGATGATCATGGAGTACTACCGGCAGAGCAAAATCAAGCGCTCCCAGGCCCTCCGCGACGAGCAGGTACTGCAGCCTCACAGAGAACAAACACTCTGCTGCTTCTTTTGCATCCGACCCTGTAAAGTTGAAGGCAGACTGACGCACTGGAATCCAGGCTGCCTGCCGGGCTGTAATCCCATCCATATAATCCAGGGCTGTGACAACCCTAGTCCACATCCAGGACTCTCCATTCGCTCAGGGAGGAAACGCTCCTCTCCTCTCTGACACCATGGCCAGTGCTGCCATCTGCTGGCAGAAAAGAGTAGTTTTTCCTTTAGTACTGGACTCTGCAGAATGAAGAGAGAAAACATGCCCACATAATCCCAGAGGGACGGGAAACTCTTCATAAATCTGAGAGAGCTCATTAGTTCTCAGAGTCTGCAGGGTCCGGTCTTCACAGGCTGACAGTGTTGTCACAGCCCCCCCTCCCTGAGGAGAGGAGATCTCATGACGGCTCCTCCTCCTCCTCCTCCTCCTGAGCTTGACTCTCCCCCGTCTAGACCGACTCCTCACTCCCCATCACCTGCTTGTATCCTGGGACGGGTAGATTTCCACGATGGGGTTTGACTCCACGATACAAACAGGGCGGAGTCTGAGGTCTCCTGTCTTCACAGCGAACTGTGGTCTCATATCAGACCTGATGTTCACGGTCACTAACAGGTTAACAGGATTTTGAGTAAAGTAAGAAGGAAAAGACAACGAAAGATTATTCAGAATAAACAAAATAAAACAACAAAAACTTACTTCAGAAACGTCTCTGGAGACATCGACGTACAACAATGAACCGACCAAGAAACAGGGGAAGACAAGGACTTTATATAAACACAGGGAAACAAGCAACGAGAGGCAGGAGAGACAAAGACACAGGTGAGGACGATTACAGAGGAGGGAAAACTGAGGAAGTAAAACAAGACGAGAAACAGAGGAAATAAACATCCAACGTTGAAGGTGGAGCTAGACTCACAGTCCTGAAGTAAATAGTCTTAAAATTAAACAATCAAAGAAAGTAAATTAAAAAAGAGGTAATAAAACACAAAATAGTAACTCTAGGACTAAAATAGCGTAAAATCACATAATGCAAATTAAAAGTGTTCCGTATGTTTCGCACTATAAGGAGCTCTTAAAATCCTTTTGGCTTGTCGGAGAACTGCAGCTACTGTAACCTCACAGAGTTACTGAATGAGTGAAATAAAGTTTGACTTATCTGACTGTTTTGTTTGGATTAATGCGCTTTATAATCCGGCGCGCCTTTTAGTGCGAAAAATACAGTAAAACAAAATTTACCTTAAAGCCAGACTAAAAAGGTCTTTAGTTTACTTTAAAAATATGAACAGTAGGTGGCGCTCTCAGGCTGTTCCACAGACGGGGACTGTAATGTTGGAATGATGATTCACCGAGTGTTTTAGTTTTACTTTGGGAAAAATTTAAAGACCTGAAGACCTGAGAGCTCTACTAGGTTCATGTGGTAAATCAAACAAAAAAGAAGGACCATGAGGAGCTTTAAAAACTAACAAAAGAACCTTCAAATCTACTCAAACAGACACAGATAACAATGTAGAGATTTTAAATTATTAGTTATTTCATAATGAATGTTAGATCAGCTGATATCTGCAGGAGTCTCTCCTCAGATCAAACGGACCATCAAGAAGTCTTCAGATGTCCCTCTATAGTCTCTGATCCTTGTGACTGAAACTGGGATTGAACCAGTTCAGATCTCAGCAGGATGACCAGTCTGATCTGGTCCGGCTGAAAGCTCAGAGTTTACCGACTAAACTGGACCGAACCAGCGATGTCTCTGTGGAGATGATCTGTAGTGGTGAAGGTTCCTCCTCCTCTGGTTTTAGGATCTGAGATGTTCTCAGGGTAGAAAAACACTGAGGTTTGTTTCCTTTAATCCACCTCACCGTTCTGACCGCGGACCGCAGAGTTCGGAGCGCCGGAGGACGCCGCAGAGGTCCGTTTTTAGTTCTGATGACTGACAATGTGATGAGAATGGTTGCAGCATTTGTCCCATCATGCATTTCACCTGCTATGTTCCCCCTCTGCAGGATGGTTGCAGTCTTTATCGTCCATGATGACCTTCCCTCCTTTGGGCGGGTCCTTCATAAACCCCGCCCCTCTAGATTCAGATCCAGCTCTTCTGGAAACACGAAAACCTAAATTGTTCTAATCAGTCTTTACGGTTCGAGACCTGGACCTGGACACTTCGGAGGGTTTCCAGGTCCCAGTCCCCCCATCTCATTCTCTTACTGCCGGGTATCCGTTTTGCTCTTAAGCCCCTCCCTCATTCCTTCCTCCGTCACTTCCTCCTCCTCCTCTGCCTCGCTCTGCTTCAGCCACATGTCCTCTCTTCCTGCTCTGCTCCTTCTCCCTCCATTTCCCTGTCAGTCTGCCTGATAGCTGGCGACGGCCATATTGTATATCTCACACAGAATCGAACGCCATCATTGTTTCAGCGCGTGGAGCCACCTTCCCCCGCCCAGGACGGGGGGCCGGGTCTGAACAACGCTCTTCCTCCACCTCAGACCACGGAGACGGCCAACAGCCTGTGAGTGTGACGCCGGCACGCTTTACTTTACAGGACATGGAGGCAGAGCACGTAAAGAAGTTTGTGTGTGTGTGTGTGTGTGTGCGTGTGTGTGTGTGTGTGTGTGTGTGTGTCACAGGCCGGTAGGAGGCGGGATCCCAGAGAGCCAATCATGGGTGACGGCTCGTGCTCAGGAGATGTCCCAGAGGGTGGGCAGCTGGAGTCCTGAGGGCCACCCTGAGGACGGTCTGGGAAGCATGAGCAACTCTCAGGTAGAAAGCTCAGAGTAACACACACTCAGGACATCACACACACACACACACACACACACACACACACACACACACACACACACACCTCCTCACAGATGAACCACATGACGTTTGTGTGATCCAGTTTTCAAACCCTCGATCCATTCAGCATTTGTCCTGACCGTCATGTCATTACTGCCAAACCAGACAAACAGAGCGAGTCTCATCTCCATGGTAACCAGGGTCCACAACCTGGAGTCCGGGTCTGCTGTGATCAGAGTGAGGATAATGTGAGGTACACCTACAGGACTATCATGAAGGTTAAAGACAGAAATTTATGAAATGAACAACTTCAATCTCACACGAGTTAAATTTATTAACATTTAAAGAACTAAAGTTAAAGGTGGGGTCGTCAGGATCTGAGGAAGGTCCAATGTTTGCAGGACTTCTACAACGAGGATAAAGTGACATAGTCCAGGACCCGAGGGAGGACAGTTTAGCGATGGCGCTACAACACGCTACAGCAGGTCCGTTTGACAAGAAACACTTCTGTTACAGACACTTGTCTTACTTTGTTAAAGCGGTTTACCTGTCCAGCAGAAAGGTTACAGGGTCACCAAGATCCCCAAGCGTCCCCCATCGTTTATGTTGACCCGGCTTTTTAGCTCTTGTCCGGTCTACCTCCGTTTTAAGCGCCCGTTATTCCTCCAGAGTCTCCGGTATTTACTTTGTTTTCTTGCTTGTGTCGGCAGTCGTGGCCAAAGGAGGATTCAGACAATTTTCCGAACTTTCTGGTTGGTTTCTACTGTCCGATATTGTAGCACGCTAACTTTGTTTGGGCTCCTGAACGACACGGGGGAGCAGCGTCTATTAATAACTATTGACTGATATTCAAAGATTTTTTTATTTACACCACAAATATAAAGATGCTTCTTAACCAGAATCCTGTCTACCCCACCCTTAAGTCTCAGATTAAAATGTTTATAAAACAGGATCTGATGGTTTCGAAAATCCTTTTAAGTCTATATTAAAGTCTATATTGAAGTCTATATTAAAGTCTATATTGAAGTCTATATTAAAGTCTATATTGAAGTCTATATTAACGTCTATATTGAAGTCTATATTAAAGTCTATATTGAAGTCTATATTAACGTCTATATTGAAGTCTATATTAAAGTCTATATTACAGTCTATATTAACGTCTATATTAAAGTCTATATTAAAGTCTATATTACAGTTTATATTAACGTCTATATTAAAGTCTATATTACAGTCTATATTATAGTCTATATTAAAGTCTATATTGAAGTCTATATTAAAGTCTATATTACAGTCTATATTAACGTCTATATTGAAGTCTATATTAAAGTCTATATTACAGTCTATATTAAAGTCTATATTACAGTCTATATTAACGTCTATATTAAAGTCTATATTAACGTCAATATTAAAGTCTATATTAAAGTCTATATTACAGTCTATATTAACGTCTATATTACAGTCTATATTAACGTCTATATTAAAGTCTATATTAACGTCTATATTACAGTCTATATTAAAGTCTATATTAAAGTCTATATTAACGTCTATATTAAAGTCTATATTACAGTCTATATTAAAGTCTATATTAACGTCTATATTAAAGTCTATATTAAAGTCTATATTACAGTCTATATTAACGTCTATATTAAAGTCTATATTACAGTCTATATTAAAGTCTATATTACAGTCTATATTAAAGTCTATATTAAAGTCTATATTAACGTCTATATTAAAGTCTATATTACAGTCTATATTAAAGTCTATATTAACGTATATATTACAGTCTATATTAACGTCTATATTAAAGTCTATATTACAGTCTATATTAAAGTCTATATTAACGTCTATATTAAAGTCTATATTACAGTCTATATTAAAGTCTATATTACAGTCTATATTAACGTCTATATTAAAGTCTATATTACAGTCTATATTAACGTCTATATTAAAGTCTATATTACAGTCTATATTAACGTCTATATTAAAGTCTATATTACAGTCTATATTAAAGTCTATATTACAGTCTATATTAACGTCTATATTGAAGTCTATATTAACGTCTATATTAAAGTCTATATTGAACTCAAAGACACCAATCCCAACATGAACCCTGAATATCAGTCTGTTTCACCACACAGAGGGTCAGAGGTCACACTGTCTCATCCTGACTGATTTGTTTGGTGTGTCTTCTTCCGTCATCTCAGAGGAAACTTTTCCTTTGACTAGCGTCATCTCCTGTCTCCTTACATGATTTTTGATCCTGAAGTTTTTTCCTTTCCTTTCTTTTCCACGATTCCTTCGGAGTCTCTCTCTGTCTTCAGGGTGGTTCATGTCTCTGTCTTCATATTAAACCTCTCTGCTTGTAGACCTCCTGGAGGGCCTGGCCGGTCTGTGGACCAGTCGTCCCCGTTCCAGTCACCTCTCATATCCATAGACAGAGGTCTGGAGACGTTTAAACTGAGGATTTTAATAGAAGAGAGTGGCTGTTGGCTTCATTCAAACCAGTTTGAATGACAACCTTCAATTTAATCAAAACAGACCGATGAAACCAGGAAGCAAATAACGAAATGACCCCGAGGTTAAAGGTCAGCTGACACGACCGCTTCTCAAACAGGCTTAGAGCAGAAAGTTGTTAGTGTCGACTAGAACCGTCTCCCAGAGGAGAAGATGTAAACCCAGAACTTGAACCCGTGATGTTTATAACTCCATGAACCAGAATTTATCTGATAGGTTAGAATCTTCCAAGGTTAGAATCAGAACCTGGTTCTGAAGAAATAATCTCTAGATTAGAATTTAGATCAAAGTTCTTGGTGCAGTTTCCTGATGACCTGATCCATGTGAGCCCAAAGGACCTCTAAGTCCAGTAGGAAATGAGTCCAGATTACGAGGCTCTCCTCTTCACTCCTCCTCACACTCTCCTTACACACCGGGACCGACGCAAATATCGAATTTTTGAATTTTGACGCGCCTGACTTTAGACATTAAGCGTGATGCGATTTTGCGACTTTCCAGAGGAAAAAAGACGCGTCCCGGATGGAAGCAAGAAGACTGACAGAACAGCAGACTGAGTGTTCTTCAGTTCTGATTAGACTCTAGTGTTGAGATGTCTGTCTGTCATGATAGCATGTATTGAGTCGGGGCCAGAACCAGATAAACACATGTAACCATGGTAACAACCGTTAGCTTACGTTAGCGCAGATGAAAGTTCAAACAAAGACGTTTATCAAACTGTTAAAGCTCACAAACCATCGTCAGATGAGAAATCCGACGCTATGACTCTCCACAAGTCGTCCTTCAGGTCGTTATCTTTGTAATGTTTGTGTCTTTTATCAAAAATCACTCTGTTCTCCGACACGTAAACAATCAGCCAGTCGGCCATGTTGGATATACCGCTGAATCTGATGTCGCAACAACACGAAATCTGATTGGTCAGAAGTGGACACACAGTCTGAGAAACTTCAGAAAAATCGACCGTGAAAAAATAAATGCCGCAATATCTCAGGACGGGAAAACGTCGCTGATGTGAACGCTTGTGTTGACAGGAAATGAAATGTCTGAAAGAATCGCTCGATAAAAACCGTTCCCGGTGTGAAAGGAGCTCCTGTCTCTCAGATTTTGGCGCTCTCAGAGAGCCTCACCTCTGCTGTCTTTGGATAACCGCCTCTCCCTCCTGTCCCCCTGCTCCCTCTCAGTTTTCACGGCAGCCATCTCCTGCTCTCCTGCTCTGTTTGCAGACGGTAGAGATGAGAGAGATGGGGCAGGATGGTTACTCGGATACCGAGCACTTTCCACCAATGGAAGGCCACGGCAGGGCCGCTTCCATGCCCCGCCTCCCAGGCGACAACCAAGTGAGCAGCATTCTCACCTTTCCACTCTCTCTCTATTCCCCCATCTCCTGTGCTCCTCGTTGTTTGGGTTGAAAAGATCACCAAAGGTCTGACTGGTTGCTCCTCCAGCGTTCGTTGCTGTGGTCTCTTGGATCCATGTCTGAAAGGTCGTTGACCTCACACCGACTGACTGACGACCATTCTTAAAGGGGAGGTTTCTCCTGACGCATGTTTCCAAAGAGACCACAACAAGGCAAAGTCAGACCTCTGCTCTTCACTCCTCCTCTTCCTCTCTTTTCTCTCATCATCACTGCATGAAGGTTTTTTACTTTAACGTGGTCGTCCCGTTTTCCACCCGACACTCATCCATCTGATATAAATTTATCTGAATTAAACTCCACTCAGTTTTCTGGTTGTCATATCGACACAGTATATTTCTAAACACACACACACACACACACAGTGTACACACTCCTGTGCCCTCCATTACTTCTTCTTCTTCTTCTTCTTCTTCTTCTTCTTCTTTTGGTTCCTTTTTTGTACTAAACTGTCTTTTCTTTGTATCGAAGGTTTTTTCTGTGCTGGACTTTGTTCTGATTCTGGGGGGACTGTGGGAACCAGCATGACGTGTGTGTGTGCAGGAGTGTGTGTGTGTGTGTGACAGAAGTGTGTGTGTGTGTGTGCTCTCAGTGTGCCCTGTTACTCTGTTGTCTGCTGTGTGGGTCAGATGTAATTGTGTATATCTACAGGAGCCCTGAGTTAAAATGCATCTGTACATTTCACACACTAGTTCAGGTTTACTCGACTAACTCAGGATAACCGCTCACTTTTTCATTAAAGGGTTAATCCACCCTGTCAGCCTTTGAGTCTCCAGCGGCACCATCCTGGTTTCATTCAGTCCAACCAACTAAACAGACTTCTTAGACAGCAGGTAAACATCCAGAGGAGTCCTGTAAGTCCCTGTAACGTTTCTGTTACCTCCTCCAGAGACGGAATCCAGTCTCTGACCCCCAACTTCCACCTTCATCCTGAACATCTCCTAAAAGGTCGTATCCTCCGATCGTAGCTGATCGTTCAAGTTAACGTGTCAATTTCCACCGACTTCTTTCCGTTCCTCTGCGGATCGCTGGACTCCTCAGCTGATCACAAGAGTTCTATTTTTTCTGGACGCCGGAGCATGGCGGATAAATTCAGCACAGATTAACCCGTGCTGGAAAGGAAGTCGGGCACAGACACAAAATAAAACATCCGGCTTCTTTTCAAAATAAAACACTCCGTGTTTCAGGAGGATCGTATTTCACACCATGCAAACGGGCGGAGACGAACAAGTGAAAGGTTTTTAGACGTCATTTCACCCCGATGACACCATGGATGAGGAGATGCTGATTCTAGAAGTCTAGAAGTAGATTTCCTCCTCTGGAAGGACACAATCTACTGCTTATATGTCTATGTGTCTGTCTTTAGAGAGACAACTCGTTATTCCGCGATTGAACAGGAATCTCAGGGTTCTCTTGAGTTCTTGTGATTCCTGCTGTCCGTAATCTGCCACAAAATTCGCCTCACAAACCAATCCGGGATGAATTGGCGGATGGTGAAAACTGCCGCCGTCTCGTATTGGAGCCATTCTGGATGGGGTGGACACTGGGATGAGATGTCACAGGGTGTAGACATTCAGTCTCAGGACATGTGAAGGACTTGTGATAGACAGTCTTATCGCGCTGCTTTGACTCACACTGATGAAGTTTAAGGTCCAGATGGTGAAACAATAAAGAAGTTAGTCTTTCCTTAGTGTGAGTTCAGGCAGGTCCCAAAATCAGAACCACCTGATTGTGGCCCGCTTTGAGCTTTAGTATTCCACAAACACATGTAAATAACAGGGTCCTGACTGACCTTTGACCCTTTGTTTATGTTTGTGTTTCACGTCTGATGAGGAAAGCAGAGTCGGTGAAATGTACGGATGCGTGTCCCTTCAGGGCTTCCGTATATATTTATTTGTGTGTGTATTTTGCTAATTGTTGTCACTGCTGTTGTGACCGTGGTGCTGTTGATTGGTGCATTTTCATGGTGACCTTTGACCCTGTGTGGGCATCATCCACCCCTGTGTCTGTGGTAAGTGTTTTTCTTCCACCATCACGGCGGCTTCTGTGTCTAATCAGTCTCTCTCTCTCTCTCTCTCTCTCTTCTCTCTCTCTCTATCTTTCTTATTCTCTCTCTCTCTGTTTTGGTTGATCCTCCACCTTTCTCCTCCATCTTCTTCCTCTTCCTGTGTGTTTGTGTGTGTGTGTGTGTCCACTCCTTTGGTGTACCTGTGTGTGTGTGTGTGTGTGTGTGTGTGTGTGTGTGTGTGTGTGTGTGTGTGTGTGTGTGTGTGTGTGTGTGTGTGTGTTTGTGTGTGTGTGTGTGTCTTCTCTGTGCTCATACAGCAGCGGAGGAAAGGGAGACAACGTGGCAGTAACCTCAGTGTATGTACCCTGTCTTCCCTGTCTCTCCTTCTCTCTCTCCCTCTCTCTCTCTCTCTCCTCTCCCTCTCTCTCTCTCTCTCTCTCGTCAGTCTTCTGTTCCCCTCATCTCTCATGTCCTCATGTTGTCTCTCTCTCTCTCTCTCTATTATTATATTTAATGTATTTGGACTCTTGTAGATTTAAGCATGATCAAATCTCTGACCAGCCCAGTCAACAAACTGGTCCCAGCATCCTCAGCTGCTGCCTCTGTCCTCTGTCCTCTGTCCTCTGTCCTCTGTCCTCTGTCCTCTGTCCGGCCTTAAAGACAGTGTGTTTGGGCTGAACTCTGCACGACAACATGCCCCTCTCTCTCTCTCTCTCTCTCTCTCTCTCAGCTGCTCGTGCTCTGTTGTTGTTGCTCTGTTGTCGTTGTTGTTGCTCAGTGTTGCTCCTCATGCCTGTGTTCTCGTCTCTAACGTTGCTCTCTCTCTGTTCATGTCTGTGTTGGTCTTCAGTCATCCCTGCTGACCTGCATGTGCAGACGTTGTTTGAAAGTGTGTGTTTGGAAGTGTGTGTGTGTGTGTGTGTGTGTGTTGATCGGAGTGAGAGCGGATGACGGGTGAAGAGGAACGATTCGGGGTGAATGGATGATCTTCAGTGCTTCTTCCATGAGGTCCAATAATCCTCCTCTGGTGTTTTTCCACCACATGCTGATCTGAGTCGTTACTGAAAACCCAGACCTGAAGGATCTAGCACTGAAGCGGCCTGATGAAGGTCTCCATGTCCGGGTCAGAAACTCGCGGCTCCAAAGACTCTGTCCTGTCAGAGTGCGAAGAACCGAGTCTTTGGAGCGACCTGCATGGCTGGAAAAACTCATCCTGGACCTGCAGAAGCAGAGGAGTTTCTGCAGCCTGGAATGTTCCATGTTAAGGGGTTTAGGGGTGGTGAGGGTTTAGGACTGGACCACCTGAACAAAAAGGTTTCTCAGCTGTTTTTTATAGTATTAGATGTTCTTAATAAAAAACTAAAAGTTCACTAAAGTTTGACCACTAGAAAGGCGTCGTTTTCAAGTTGGTGTCCATGATGGGTAGAAGACACCCCAAGTGAATAGGGTAACATTTTTCGTCATCGTCTTCTTCCACTTCATCCGGGTCCGGGTTGTAGGGGCAGCAGCTCCAGGAGGGAAGCCCAGACTGCCCTCAACCCAGCCACTTCCACCAGCTCCTCCTCTAGAGGGATTCCCAGGCGCTCCCAGGCCAGGCGAGAGATATAATCCCTCCACCTGGTCCTGGGCCGGCCATGAGGTCTCCTCCTGGTGGGACATGTCTGGAACACCTCTAACGGAGGCGTCCAGAAGGCGTCCTAACCAGATGCCCGAGCCACCTCAGCTGACTCCTCTGGACGTGGAGGAGCAGCGGTTCTCCTCTGAGCGCCTCCTGAGTGTCCGAGCTCCTTACCCTATCTCTAAGGCTGAGCCCGGACACCCTGAGGAGGAAACCCATTTCAGCCGCTTGTATCTGCGATCTTGTTCTTTCGGTCATTACCCAAAGTTCATGACCATAGGTGAGGATCGGCACGTAGATCGACCGGTAAATCCAGAGTCTCTCCTTACGGCTCAGCTCTTTCTTCACCACCACTGATCGGTTAAGCGTCCGCATCACTGCTGACGCTGAAAACTGAACCACGGATAAAGCCCCGTACAAAATTCTCTTTTATCACTCTGTAAATGAGAAAATACTCTCACCTAGTGTTGTAGTCAAGATCGCACCAACCGAGACCAGAGAGGACTGCAACCGAGACAAGACCGAGGGACAATGCCTTCGATTCCGACATCCAAGACCCTCAAAAAATGGTCTCGAGTCAAGACCGATCTCGAGTACTACAACACTACTGTACTGTACTACACACCATTGTTCGACAACACAAACAGGCACGGAAAGCAATTTTTGCTTTGTGTGCATGCGGATCAATTCACGGACGCATTCCGTTCGCATTAGATACCGCATTTGTTGTTGTAATGTGAGCTGCATAACCTGCAGTGTGAACGTAGTCTTAGTTTGTTATTAAGGACATCTAATTCTATAAAAAAAACAGCTGAGAAACCTTTGTTAGAATTTTTGGGGGTCAAGTCACATTTGCACCGGACTACAAGGACAGATGCATGGGCAGCATGAAGCCTGAACCATCTAAAGGGGGTCAGTATTTTAGGGGATGAGAACCTAAGGGGGCGTTCCCACCAAGGTGTCCGGTTTGGTCTCGCCTGGTCTGGTCTGGAAAACCCTGATCTTGTTTACATCCAACATGTCAACGTGAATTTCAGTGTGCATGTTAACCACACACAGAAGGTCTAGAGACTAGAGGGCTCAGCTGGGTTCAGGTTACTGTGAGGTCTTGTCCAGTAACCTGCTAAAAGTTTGAGGGTAGAATGACTCCATGGTGGGACTGAACTGAAGAGCTTGGTGGAAACGCTGCTGAAGTGGGATCTGAGGGAAACAAGTGGAGAGAAACGAGATATTTTAGAGTCAAACAGCCAAAACCAGGACAACCCATGACACAGTCCAAGCTGAGGATCTAGACCCCCCATGCTCCAGATGGGTTCCTCCTTGTTTGGTTCACTTTTGGACCTGAAATTTGGACTCTTATCTAGCGGAGTGTTTAAGGGATATTCCGGCGTAAAATTAATTTAGTGGGTTGCGCCGGAATATCCCTCCTAAAACAGACGTGATTTCTGCCTGAGCTGCTTCTTCTAACCCTGATGCTACTAACTTTGTTCATCTGCATTTTTGAAGACGCATGATTGGGAGGATTTTAGTGACGCAGGAGTGGGGGGGGTGGGGTCTGATGTTGGAGGAGGGAAGGCGGGCTTGCACAGAGTACATGGAGTTGCCTTATTCATACACACAGACACACACACAGCACCTCCACCTGTTATCTCTCAGAAACACAGAGTGAATAATCAAAGGAAACATCTGTCCCTGCCTCTCTCTCTCTCTCTCTCTCTCTCTCTCTCTCTCTCTCTCTCTCTCTCTCTCTCTCTCTCTCTCAGACCATCAACGACAGCAGTCCCATGAAGCGCTCGGCCTCGTCGCTGGGCCACAGCAGGTCCGGGCGAGGACACCGGGACAAAGGAGGACCAGACCACTACAGCATGGAGCAGGTTCCTGAGGAGGGGAGGAGCTCCAGACACGGACACCGGCGAAAAGAGCGGAGTCATCGGGCGTCTGAAAGGTCGCTCCATCGATACAACGAGGCTGACACAGGTGGGACACACACACACACACAGATAGTACCCCAACACATCTGCTGCTGTAAAATAACAGAGTCATTTAGATTCAAATGGATTCTAGTCTCTGAAAACAAAATCCTGGTTTCCATCTTTGAAGTAGTCTTGTTTGAAGCTTAACCCCCAATTTCCACCGCATCCTGAACGGCTATGAAAAGGTCGTATCCTCCGAAGGTAGCTGATCGTAACCATTCAAGTTAACGTGTCAATTTACACCGACTTCTTTCTGTCGTAACGGAAGCCGGAGCATGCCGGATAAATTCAGCACCGATTAACCCGTGCTGGAAAGGAAGCCGGCACAGATACAGGTCATCGGAGAACAATGACCAAAAGAGAAAACATGGAGAAATCTCCGGAATAAAGGGGGACAAGAACCAAAACCAAAACTAGATGGTCCTGGTCCTCAGGGTATTAAAAATAGAAAGGAATCTGGAGCGGAAATCGACGCATTGGAAGGACAACTGGACTTACTTGAGACGTTTCACCTAAGGCGAAACGTCTCAAGTAAGTCCAGTTGTCCTTCCAACAAAAAAATTGGAATCAAAGGTGCCGCATCCTCCACCGGCTTCTTTCCGTTCCTCTGTGGATTGCCGGACTCCACAGTTGACTGCAAGAGTTCTATTTTTTCCGAACGCCAGCGCATGCCGGATAAACTTAGCACAGATTAACCCGTGCTGGAAAGGAAGTCGGGCACAGACACAAAGGACACAATCTACTCCTTATATGTCTATGTGTCTGTCTTTATAGAGACAACTCGTTATTGCGCGATTGAACGTGAATCCGCGGGTTCTTGTGAGTTCTCACGATTCCCGCTGTCCGTGACCCGCCACGGAATCCGCCTCATAAACGGATCCAGTAGGAATTGGTTTACGCCACAAATCGCTGCCGTTCGGGATGCCGTGAAGAAATGAAGTATCCTGTCAGAGTGCGTTCATGTGTTCATTTCTGCTGATGGAGACAAAACAGACCTGTGTGAGGAGGACCCACAGAGGTCCCTCAGGACCCCCTTGTAGCTCGTTACCAAAGGTGGTCTCCTGAGAAAACCAGTAGATCTGTTCCAGCTGCCTGTCATGTTGTCCCAGTAACATCCTAACTAAAGTCCATCGACTCCACCTCCAGGTTTGGGAACGGACCTGAGCACAACCACGCAGTCGGGCGACCTCAAAGACAAGGACCGCGACAGGGATCGTGGACGGTCCAAAGACCGCAAACACCACCATCATCATCACCATCACCACGGCTCTATAGATAAAGAGCGCTATGTAGCAGAGCGGGGAGGCGAGTACAGACACCGACACTCCCAGGACAGAGAGCACGACCGGGAGAGGGAGAGGGAGAGGGAGAGAGACCGGCGCTGGTCGCGATCGCCCAGCGAGGGTCGGGAGTGCCTCACACACAGACAGGTGGGCTTCAGGGAACTTGTGTGCATGTGGTCTTCAGAGGTGTCAGTAGGAACAGAGATCAGCTCATTGGCACAGCTGATGCACCATTGGCTCAGCTTGACTCACTAACCTGCCTGAACTAGCACCACTGCTTAATTTCAGAGGTACATTAAAACATCAAAATAATCTCTCGTCTGTTCACTGCTGTCTTCAAGTAGACGGCCCTTCACAGAACAGAGCGGTGTTCAGGTCAGCAGAGGGAGTGTGTACCTCAGTAGTACACACACACACAAGTTTTACTACATGCACACAATGATGTTTATACTGTACATGTTGGTAAAGTCATGAGAAAACACATGAATGTTTGTTTGATTGAACGATCGCTGTAATTTTCTGTCCATCAAATATACACACTCAGGTATATTTGACCCCGCCCCCTACCTGCCCCCCAACCCTTGAATGCATTAGTCTGCCCATGTTTCCCTAGAGTCCCCACAGCACCTCCCTCCTTCAGCATCCTTTCCCAAACTCAGAACCTTTGCAGGGAAAGGTCAGAGGTAAGGTCCTTTCACACCGGGAGCGTTTTATCGTGCGATTATTTCAGACGTCATATTTCTATAGATTGCGTGTCATTGCGACGTCAGATTCACCGGTATATCCAACATGGCCGACTGGCCGATTGTTTACATGTCGGAGAACAGAGTGATTTTTGATAAAAGACACAAACATTACAAAGATAACGACCTGAAGGACGACTATAGCATCGGATTCCTCATATGACGATATTTTTTGTGCTTTAACGGTTTGATAAACGTCTTTGTTTGAACTTTCATCTGTGCTAACGTAAGCTAACGGTTGTTACCATAGTTTAATGTTCTTATCTGGTACTGACCCCGACTCAGTACATGCTATCATGACAGACAGACATCTCAACACTAGAGTCACAAAATCGCATCGGGCTTGCATCAAAATTCGCCTCAGAATATTTAGCAATTTCGCGTCATATATTTGTGTTGGTCCCGGTGTGTAAGGACTTTAACTTACCATGAAAAGCTTCTTGAAATTTACCATAAATTTCCCGCCCCTTTGCAGCCCTCTTTAGAGGTCAGTCTGAGGGGTCAGGTAACACTCGTGCAGAGGTGTGTTTGTTGGGGAAGGATTGCTTTCTTCCCTTTTAGTTTTGTTTTCACTGATATGATGAAGAGGTCCTTGTCTTGTTTCGCACACAGAGCTCCTCCCCCTGCTCAGTAACTGAAGTCTCCACATGAAGTCTGTAGTTCCTCACTTGTTTCTCCTGAAATCAACCCTTTACCCTTTTTTTCTCCTGTCGTCTTTTGTTTCCTTTCCTCTGCGTAACATGTTGCTTCTTCATGTATGCTGCTGTTCCAACCTCATCTTTTTTTCACCACCCTCCTCCTCCTCCACCTTCATCATGATTGGTGCTTCTTTTCTTCTTGTGGCTCTGCTTCTTGTTCCTGTTTTTTCTTGGACCGTTTGCCCCCTCCCTCTCCCTCTCTCTCTCTCGCCCCTCTCTCTCTTTGGTTTGTGCTCCATCCGTCCATCATCTCCTCCTTTATTCGACACGTTCTGTCCTTGAATTTGTGGTTCGTTCTTTTTATTTGCTTTATTTCACTTTTCGTGTAGGGCAGTAGTTCGGTCAGCGGAAGTCCCGTCCCCTCGACCTCGGGGACCAGTACGCCACGTCGAGGTCGTCGACAGTTGCCTCAGACCCCCGCAACCCCCCGGCCCCATGTGACCTACTCCCCTGTAGTCCGTAAGGCCATGCCCACCCCACCTGGTGGACCTCAGGGTCGCCCCCCGGCCCCGGCCCCTCGCCACTTTTCTCCTGAACCTCCTATGGGCCAGGGTCCTCCCCCCGCTGGCCTCCCGATAGCCCACCACGGCGGACCCCGCCAGGGTCATCATCCCCCGCCTCGCTGGGGGGACTCAGGTGGGGGAGGCGGCTCCATGGAAGGGGATGGTTGCTTCTACAACCAGGACTACCAGGACTATGAGCCCCACCATGAACCACCTGCCTATGAGCAGAGCCCCATGCCGGGTGGAAACCCCCACCCTCACGCCCTGGCCAACCACCCACTGCCGCCCCCCCCACAACAACAGCCACACAACCCCCACCCCCTCCCTCCACCCCAACAACATCCGGTCAACAACCCCCACCCCCATCCCCCGCCCCACCAGCAGCCCAGTCGCACCTCACCGAGGACTGTGCACCATGCGCCCCCACCCACCACCGCCCTGACTGGACCTGGGCAGGGCCAGATGCAGCCTGCCACCCAGCGCCGCCTCCCCAACGGATACCGCTCCTCATCGCCGTCCACGCATCTCCATGGACCGCCACACAGCGGACCTCATAAGGTCCCCCCTCCGGCCGGGCACCCAAGGGGTCCTCGTAAGGGCCTGCATGAACCCTACGGCGAGACGGAGGCGGACGACTGGTGCTAGCCTCTGGGGACGGGGGAGGGGCTTAAAAAGGAAAAAGAGTCGGTGGACGGAGGGAAAGAAGAAGACTGCCAAGAGAAAACCAGATTCTTTAGTTTCTGTGGGCCCAGTTTTTTCCTCTGTCTCCGTAACGAGGACTTCACGGGGAAAGGTATCAGGATGAAGACGACGGCGACGACGCTGACGCTGAGGCAGGATCTTGAGGAGCGGGTGATGTGAGGGGAGGACGAGCGCCTCCGCCATCAGCCTGCGTTCATCTCTGATGCCAAATAAGACTAACCTCAAACTGCAGGAGGGCTGACGGAGGGACAAGAGTCTTTGTGTGTCTTAAATTCTGCCTCTGGCAAAGAGCTACAGCCACTTACAAGATGTCAAGAGTCGCGACTCGACAAAAGACACTTTACAGTCCGAACTAAAGAACGACCACTGTTGTTGTTGTTGTTTTTTTCTTTCTTTTTGCCTCTCGAAGCAAACTTCAGGAAAGTTTGTCTGAAAAAGAGTCCGGTCCAACCCTCCCAGCCACCAGGTGAATATCGATGAGTTTTATCATCCCTGTTTTTAAATAGAAACTAGCTAAGAGCCCTCCGCCTGATCGGGGCGAGACGGGCGAGTGGGTGGGAGAGTTGGCGAGTCTTTGTTCAGGGGTAGACCCGTCAGAATCTAGAGGTCCGGATGGGTCTGTTGGGAGTCCATGACCCCTGGCACCAGAAAACAGCGTCCTCCAAGAAACGACCAGTTTCACCCTCGACCTTTGACCTTTTGGGGAAGAAAAAGAAAAAAGTGGAGCTGGGTTACAGAAACAAAAAAAACAAACAAACAAACCCGAAACTGTTTTCTGCAGTATTTCTTCTTCTTCTTCTTCTTCTACTCCTGCTTCTTCTTCTTCCTCCTTCAAAACATTGAAGCTTGAATCTTCTGTTGCACCCCCACACAGCTTCGGTTTTCAGACTTTCAGGCGAAGTTGTACACCCTGTTGAATCCTGCATGAATGAAACAAAAAATAATCCTAGCAACAAAGAGAACCTACTGTATGCGGGGGGGAAACTTCACTTGGTCATTTCTCTTGTGGTCTCTCGGGTTTCTCTCTCTTTCTGTTTCTCTTTCTCTCTCCTCTGTAAAACATTCCTCCCTCTGTTCCTCCAAAAACGCTCGAACCGAGTGACCGAGTGAGGGGATTGGATCTTTCTTTCGGGGGAACAGAGCGATTACCTTTTTGCTTGCTTGTCCGTGTGTTCCATGCCAGATGCCTGCCACTGATTCAGCTCGACTTGCACAGATTTTTGTGAAAGTAACTTTTTTATAACTAGTGATTCTTCTAAAACGAAAAAAACACTGGGAAGCAGGGTAAAGTGGTTCAAGGACTCCGAGTCCGCATTGGGTCCAACAAATCAGTAACATTTTAAAGTCTTCCAGGGTTTGGGGGTTCGAACCGAGACATCAGAGAGAAAGAGAGCAAAAGAAAGGCACAGGAAGGAGAGAAACTCTTCATCTTTGTTTTCTTTCTGACTGAGCGTGACTAACCGTGGAGGAAAAGAGGAGGATGAGGGTGATGATGATGATGATGATGATAATAACGATGATGGTGATAACGTTGACGATGGTAACGATGACAATATCAATGATGATGGTGATGATGATGATGATGATGATGATAACGATGATGATGATGATGATGATGATGATGATGATATAACGATGATGATGATGATGATGATGATGATGATGATGATGATGGTAACGATGATGATGATGATGATGATGATGATGATGATGAGTGGGAAAGATTCCCCGTCATTTGCTCCAATATTCCGTTTTTTTCCTTTTTGGCCCAGCTTGTCGTTTCTCCAGCCCTGAGGTGGCGCCCTTGCCCACGGATGCATTGTGGGTAAAGGAGTCTGCAGGAGCAGGTGCGGGTTAAAGATTTACGTTTTAAAACATTACCACCATCTAGTCGGGGTGTAACCATCCACGCCCACATACAGACAAAGTGAAGTACCAGCTGATCACAGTGGATATAGAAACTCCATATTTTCGGTGAAAGACGTTTGTATTTCTGCACTTTAAAGAAACGACATCCGGGTCGTTCCTCTGGTGCGCCTGGGCATGCTCCACTGGATAAACCAGTGTTTAAACCCCGAGTATATGATTCAGAACACCCAGGTGTTTGTGAGCCTTATTTGTTTCAAATGTTGGTTAATGAAGTATTGAAATATCTCATTCATTATCTCGTTTTAAATAATGTAATGTAATAATGTACATGCGCGATAGTCTCATTGCAGAGCCTATGATGTAAGAGGTGAACGAATTCATCTAATGACAAGGGTAATTGTCAGCTGTCAATCAAAATTAGAGAGGAGGAAACCACGCCCCTGCACATGGAGTGAGTCGCTGGCGCTGCCGGTGTTATGCCATAGAATGCATCCCTGCATACCATCCACTCATTAGATTCTTGAAGAGGAAGAAAATGAACTCATATTAAAAAAATATATTAGATCATGACAACGTGTCAAATCGAGCAGCAAACTTTCGTTTTGTTTTTATGTTTCTCAAACAGTGTTGTTTTCTCCACGACGAAGACGTAACTGGACGAGCTAAACTCAAGTCTTAGATGACTAAAATGTGACGAGACGAATGTGCGTTTACGTTTACGTTGACGAGACGAGACTAGATGAAAACGACGAACGACGAACAGATTTGCAAAATTCATGAGCATTTCGTCAGTCAAACGCTAAACATATATTCTGCATTCTACGGCACAACACCGGTGTTGTTCCGATAAACGCATACCCGCGGAGAATTACTTTGGGAACATTCCTCATCACTGTTTAGCCCCACAAATAAGAACTGTATAAGTTTGAAATCGTACATTTCCACAGACCACCATAAGCGGTTGCGCTCATTCTCTCACCTGTCTGTTTTGTAGAAATTCGGTGACGGTGCGGCTCAGTGTCGCGGTCTGGGCGGGTTGGAGAAACGATATCTGGGCCCGTTTGTGTTCCTGAGAAGTGTGTGTGTAAGTGTGTGTGTGTGTGTTCGGTGTGTGTGTGTTTCACTCTGATATATCTTTACTTTCTCCGTGTGTGTGTGTGTGTATCTCTGTGTGCCTCAAACTAACACTGGTCACTAACGCACACTCACTGTCAGCCCTGACACACTGTTGTTTTGACGTTCTCCGTCTCTTGGTTTGGACTCTGGTTCTGTTCGTTTTTTGTTCTGGAGGTCCGTCTCATGTCGACCAGAGAATGCACCGAAACATAGAAAAGAAAAAAAAACTGCCTATTAGTGTCTTTCCAACCTCAGTGGAATGTCACAGACGTCGAGTATTTTTTCACATCACAGAGTCACTAATTCAGAAAGCACACTAGGTATGTAGCTCCTGGTTGTGGTGTGTGTGTGTGTGTGTGTGTGTGTGTGTGTGTGTGTGTGTGTGTGTGTGTGTGTGTGTGTGTGAGAGAGAGAGTGTGTGTTTTGAATCCGTTTTTACGCTTTGGTTTCACTGCTTGCTTTGCTTTCCGATCCTTTGGTGTGTCCCAAATCGCACACTTCCGTACTAAATACTTATATTTTTCAAACTGAGTATTCTAAGCGTACTTTGAACTCAGTCGCGTAGTTCTTGAGTTTCGAGGGTGCAGTGTTGTCCCAGATCGCTTGATATCACCGGAAATGACAACACGATTTCTTCTTCTACGCCAATTTGTCACCGGCTAGCTCTGCATCAGTGAATTACCGCCACCTTTTGCCCGCGCTCGTTCATCTATTTTTCAGGTAAGATCAGCAACAAAATGGACGTTCATCGCTCAGAGCCCCTTTTTTTCCATGACGAAGACATGACGTTGACGAGCTAAACATAAGTCTTAGATGACTAAAATGTGAATAAACTAAAATGAGATGAATGTGTGTTTATGTTGACGAGACGAGACTAGACGAAAACGTTAGTGGTGGACGACGAACAGAGCTGCAAAATTCATGAACATTTCGTCAGTCAAACGCTGAACATATAGGAGCAGCTTCAGTCCCTCTGACAGCTGACACACACCAGTGTTGTTGTCGTTGAAGATAACGTTGACAAAATATTTTCGTCAACGAAAACAACACTGCAATCGGCGCCGACAACGCTTTTTCCTCCCTCTATTGGCTGAAGATGCAGCGGTATGTCTAGTTTATTCGTGATCTATTCATCCCCACGGTTCGAATACGAGCCTCCTCCACAGCGAAGGCTTCGCTGATATCGGCGCAGCAGACCTGCTGGTTATTTTTTACCCACAGAGCATTTTTTGGTCTAATAGACGTCTAAATGTAGTCTAGACGATTGGTCTAAAATCAGGCTACCACAGGTCTAAACATGAACGTTTTTTAGACGTCTAAATTTAGACCAAGTTTAGACTAAATCTAAATCTGGACTATATCTATACTACACTGTGTATTTCTTGGAGATCAGTTATGTGACTCACAGTTGCTTTTTGAAATAAATAGTTATGGAATAACGGGTTAAAGTGCAACGTCTAAATTCTTTCTAAAAATATACAGAATCTAAACGGTTGAAATTAGGTCTAAAATAAAACTAGACGTCTAATAGCCGTCTATTGCTCAGTGGGTATTTGCCACGGGTAATACCTCCGAACCCGGCGGCTTCTAGCTAAGTAGCTAACTAGCATTCGCGATGACGTTCACTGTAAAAGACAAACATGTTACCCAGGTTACACCATAAATATACTCAAAACGACAAACGCTGGCGGGGCTTAGTGGAAAGAACGTGTAGAAGGCGACTTATTACTTACATCTGTACAAAGCTAAGAGGTCGACCTTCGCCGACCCACTGGCACCACGGCAAGTGCGGCGAGTGTCCATTTGAGTACGTCATCTGGGTGCTTCTGCAGACTCAATTTTTGCGTACTATCCAAACTTTTTTCCATTTTAAGTTGAGTATTCTCAAATTTTTAAGTATTTAGTACTGGAAGTGTGCGATTTGGGTCACACCACTTGTCTTCAGAAGTCTTTTGAATCCTTCTGAGTGTGTGCGTGTGTGTGTGTGTGTGTGTGTGTGTGTGTGTGTGTGTGTGTGTGTGTGTGTGTGTGTGATCTCAGTAGCCCCTGAATGAAGCAAACCCCGTCCCTAGCGTTCACCATCCATCTTTGTGTCAATGCTGCAGTGAAATCCACTAACACGCTGATTAACCACACAAAGTCTTCAAAAAGCAATGTAAAGCCGCTACTGAGAAAAAAGAAAAAAACAAAAACAAGAAAGTTTTTTAAGTACAAAAGATTTAAAAAAGGAAAAAATATCTAGTTCCAGAAATGCATGTGCTATGTGCATGCCACACCGTGGGTTAACAGTCATCTTCAGGACATAAAAGAAAAAGCAGATTAATGAATTCAGAGGAATAAAAAAAAAGAAAATATATAAATAGATAGATGTTTTTAAAAAGCAACGTTTTCTTTTTCCTTCTATTTTTGAGAACAAAAAACTTTAAAACTGAAAAAAAAAATAAATAAAAAAAGACTAAAGAGACCGGTGAGAGGACGTCTCGTTTCTTTTCTTCTGTTACATGGAGTTGAGGCACAACACAACCATGTTCAGGACACCACAAAAAGAAAAAAAAGAACTGTTTTTAAAGAAAAAAAGAAAAAATAAAGAAAGTACAGTTCAGAAGACGGTCTATTCTCCCTTCTTCTCTCTGTGGGGGTCAGGGGCTGCAGGAGGGGGGGGCAGCAGACGGGAGGATTTCTCACGATGACCACGGCGGCGGCCTCTGACGCCTCGATCGCCCACTCACTCCTTCTTTTTTCTCTCTTGAACTCTGTCTCTCTATCACACTCTGATCTGTCACACTCTCAACCTGTCTCACCGCTATTTCTACCAACCAGTGCATTTTGTAATTCCAAACAGAACTCTTCCTAAAGAATAAAATCCAGAGAGAATGCACTCAGACTCGTCTCCTTTACTCTTCGCTGTTTCTTTGCTCCTTCACTCACCCCTCCTTCTTCTGAAGCTACGGTGGCCTTTGAGGACAAGAAGCTCCTGTGATGTATGGTAAGTAAAAACATCTATCCATGCACATCCTCTGCCCACCGTCCCTCATAAAGCTGTCTCTGTGGTGGTCCTGGTCTGTGGTGGTTTAACAACACGGTAGAATAATTTTAGGTCTCTATTGATCACTGTTGTTGCATCTAGTGTCTGATATGATGATCATGTGACCTTCATCAGCAGCTGGGTAATGTTTTAATCCAACCATCACTGTGTTGAAAAAGAATCAATCAATCAAACTTTATTTTTTAATCACTTTTCATACAGAGAATGTCACACAAAGTGTTGTCCGTTTACGCAGGATATAAAAAAATAATAAAAATACAAATACCAAGCCCCGCCCACCCTCCCAACCGCCATTCAACACATACAGGATTCACACACACACACACACACACACAGATACACACTCAAAAGATCAGGTGGACTCTCCACAGATAACTGGGGAAACACTGGATCTAGAACTAAAACCATAAAACTATGATGAAATATAATAAAGGTGATAAAGTATTAAAAGTTATTTAAATAAAACAGTCTTTATATATATATATATATATATTTATATACTATGATAATTTGGGAAAATTTAAAGCTGCATTTGATTTTTCTGTCTCTTTTGGCCACTGGGGGGCAGCAGAACCATCTTAGCCCCTCACTTGCGCCTGATAGAAATGTCTGACCTCCAATCTCTGACATGGTCATAGAGTGTATATAGAATAGACGCCGTCTGCCTCCTCAGTGGGCGACACCACTCTGAGAACAGTACCCTTGGTTGGCGTAAACTGGTGGGAGGCGGAACCAAGTTGTCCAGAGTAAATGCAGTCTATGGTCACAGTGCTGACTGTCAGTCTGTCAGTCTGTCATTACAGACTGGACAAGAACTGAAATGTGATTTTGTTCCCCTGCAGTAAGTTAATGAATGATAACATCAACATGGTTCTGCCTCAGGTTCATGAAAATATTCAGAAAAAAAAAACTGAATTCAATGTTTGAAAATCATTTTTAATGTGTCATTTTTTAAGACCATGTAGCGCCCGAGTCCATATGAGGTTAAACTGGAGGATGTTGGTGTAGTGTTAGCTTCAGTTAAACTTCATATCAACTCAGGCTCTACATGTTCTAACCAAATGACAAATAAAAAGGTTTACGAATAAAATTAAACAAAAACCTTTCCACTGACTTCTTTGCCCGTCTTCTTGCCGGTGGTCAAACACGTGTGCATCATCATTACTGGTCCCTGACAGCTCACTTCTGTTGTGGATTTTTTTTTTTTTTTTTTGTATTTTTTTATTTTCGCATTAAGAAACTTTTTTTTTCCATTGCCACTTTTTTGTGATGTTAACCTCTGTTGGGGATTTTTAAAGAAAAATTTATCAGCCATGTTACTTTTTTTATTGCAGCAGGCTTCAGGTTTGTTTTTGTTTTTTTCATTGTTTTTTATTTGCAGTGGCAGTTCTCGGCCACCGTACTTTGGGAATCAGAGGTAAACATTTAGAGTTAGAATAATGACTCACCAGAAACAAACTGGTCAAACTGGTGACCTGATAAGACTGGGAACATGTGTGTGTGTGTGTGTGTGTGTGTGTGTGTGTGTGTGTGTGTGTGTGTGTGTGTGTGTGTGTGTGTGTGTGTGTGTGATGTGTGACTTTTCACATGCGTGTCCAGACAGGTCCAGCCCCTCCTCCAGCCTGTGTACACAGACTGGGTGTTCTGGTTTTAGCCGGAAGAATAAGCCGGGGGCCCCATGGGGCTCCCAGAGGCACTTCCCCCCACATTCCTCCCTCTGTTGTTCACACCCTCCCCCAAACACAAGTGAATCCCCGTCCCCCCGGCAGCTCCGTTCTCAGCAGGGGCCCCGCATAACAAAACCTCCACGGCCCGCTGAAATGAAGTCAAACTTTAAAACAAACACGAGGATCTCAGCGTGTTCCACCGACTCAGGTGTGTGAAGGTGGTTCAGGTGGGAGAGTTCGAGGGTTCACCACAGAAACATTTACATGTGATCAAATTTAAAGGAATATTCCAGCGTGAAATTAACAAACCTCAACCAAAACACCACAAATAATGTTCAGAACAGCACCTAACTTCATCAACAGGACATATAGGGTCACAGACATAGTACTATATTCAGAGTTGTTCTAACTCCTAAGAAAACAAACTTAAGCGGGGGCGTTTCTCCACCTCTGTAGTCTATAAGCTGGGCCAATAAACTTCTACTGTAGTAAAATGAAAAGGTAAAGGTGTTTTTATTAAACTGAATTATCAATAAAATCATGATTTTGTTAACAGGTATGGATTTATGTGCTGTCGAGTTAATATATTTGAACAAGAGCACAGTAAAGTTAAATCAGCTAATTTTCCAATGAGGTTCTGTTACTGAATGGAACTACACCATGTTCTACTGAGGTTAGTACATATAGGGTCACAGCCATAGTACTAGACACCAAACATCTTTCTAACTTTGACTCATTTCTTTAGCAAAGAGACTAAACACAACTCACCTACTCTCTTCCAGCAGACGCTTGTTTGTAGTGAGACCTCAGGCCAGTCCATTACGGACTACTATCTTTTAACCTGAAGTTTTCTCCTCATTGAAGTCTGAGTTTGATGAGAGGTGGATATTTTGATTTCCTTTTATTTTATAAAATGTTTACATGTTCTGCTTTTTGGTTGACCTCCAGGGTCTCGGGTTCAAACCAATCAGCTCTTATCTCCCTCTCAGTAACAGTGACTGTCCCTCACTCTCCGATCAGCTGATTCCTCATCTTCATCTCTCATCAAACAGAAACACTCAAGAGAGCGAGAGTCCAGATTTTGTGATTGTTCTCAGGTTGTGGCATCTCTCCAGCCCCCTACCCCCCACTCTGGGCCCTGACCTCCTGAATGGCTCAGGCTTTTTGTCCTGCAAATCAGTGTGGGGGGTTGTTGTAAACCTGTGGGGGAGGAAATCAGCTCTTTCTCACCCCGACAAGTTTCCTGTCAAACACAAACTTTCACACTGATGTCGCTGAAAACCAAACGCTCCTCCCTGATACAGACACCTTCAGCTCTGTAGGGGAGAGCGGGATAAGATGATCCATGTTTCATATTTGGGATCAAGTCAGTCCTAGTTTGTCTCTAACTCGTGTTTCTGCAGATATTTCAGGATGTTGTTCATCAGAATGAGTGTAAACAGAACTGTCATCTTGAGAATATAGCAGGACAAAAACAGTCTCCTATGGTCAACTTACCCCGTGTTTGTTTGGGGTAAGTTGAGCCGTATCCCTACTACCCCCCACCTTCTCTCTCCCTCAATAACAGTCACTTCTTCTGTATTTCTATCTATTATAAACTATTTAACTGGTACAATCATTCCTTTTATTATAATTACATATAAACATTTGACCATGAGAACGTCTTTAAATGATTCAGAACATTCACAGATCTGTATTTGGGTCGGTGACAAATAAGTGTTTGATCCTGAGTAACTCAAAAATGTTTTCATAAATTCTTTTAAAAGTTTGCAAAGATGTATATTTAGTTCCTCTGTTGGTTTCATATTATTTTAAAAAGCATTTAAACCTTTTAATGATGGATTTCCCTTTAAAATGTCTGATGGTGTAACCACAACAGAAGGGGGAATATTTCATACTTATTTCCACCTTTAGTGTGTAAAAGTGAACTTATACAAAAAGTTAATTCATCATAATATATCAGCTGAAAATACTTTTTGTTTTGGATGCATTTTTGTAATATAGAGCAGGAGAAATGCTGAAAACAGCTGCCATTTTCTAAATAACATTGACAAACCATGTAGAAACTGTTCAGATATGTGTTAGTGCGTCGCAGTAGAGGAGTACGTCCCATTCCACATTCATTTTCTAAAATATTATATATATTTTAAATAAAAAATACTGTTTACACCGACTGACACAAACCAGTTTCCTGAGTTTTTATGGTGACACCTCATTCAGCACCATATTCCCTGAATATTCTCTCAAAATGGATAAAAAGGTCTTTTTAAAGAGAATGTATTTAAGTAATTGGTGAGTTTGTTTTTTAATTTCAGCCTTTTTAAATTTGGTTAAAGTTTACATGGGAACATGTTAAAAAAAAAAAACGTCACGTCATTGACCCGTTTTAACAATCTGAAGGTAAACTCTGATCCTCTCATCAGACTCCTTTACTCTCTCTGTTTCCCCTGAACTGCTGTGATGACTTTATTAGTCCTCGAAGATAAAATGGTGGATGTTTATGTTACCATAGAAACCACAATTGATGTATAAAACTAATATAAATCATCTTTTTTGGTCTGAACACAATTCTAATCAAACTGAAGACCAAAGACTAAATTCACTTTAACCTCTTCACTCATGTGCTTCGAACCTCCACAGACTCCATGTTTTGATGCCCACCTCCTCAA
Source organism: Xyrichtys novacula (assembly GCA_962446985.1). Taxonomy (NCBI): domain Eukaryota; kingdom Metazoa; phylum Chordata; class Actinopteri; order Labriformes; family Labridae; genus Xyrichtys; species Xyrichtys novacula. Next base: position 28,016,965 of record OY660879.1, on the reverse strand, counting down.
TATTTGGTCACATGATCAATTTCTTTGACCATTAACAAACAACAGGGGTTGGCTCAACTTACCCCAGTCTCCCCTACTGACCCACCAGAGCAGAACCATGACAGACCACAACAGACTCTGGGATGTAGTTTCAGTAAAAATCATGTTTAATAAATACTGAGGTAGTCGTATTCATCAAAGTTTACAGCTGAATTTCAGTCACACAGATCCAACACCCGAACCAAAGTCCGGTCCGGTTCAGAGCACGAGAACCAGGTCCATGAGGAGGTTCAGGTCCTCCAAGTCCTTCAGGTCCCTCTCTGACCAGCTGCAGTCAGTCCTTGTCCTTAAAAACTGGACCAAAAGTCTCTGAGAGCACCTCAGAACAAGGACCAGGATCCTTCCAGACCCATGCTCCAGAACCAACAGAGTCCAGACGACCCGGGACGGACCGATCCAGACTCCAAAGTGGAGAAGTTTTGCCCCCCTGACCTGCAGAGGGTTCAACACACAGCCACCACTCTGTGCAGGGGGAGGGGGGTTGGTGGAACAGCCAGTCCACTGCTGCAGTTCACATAGTCCACCAGAACCGAACTTAGGACCAAGGCTGGACCGGAGAGTCCCTGTTCGAGTCTGGCTTTCTTGCAGGGCAGGAAGTCCGGTTCTGCTGCCGTTTTTCCCCGTCTCTTCCTGGACTGGGTCCGGACTCTCGGAGACAGGTTCTCCTTGTTTTCTGCACCGGAGCGCCTGTGGGCGCCGTGGTGCAGCTCCGTGAGGGGGCCTACAGCGTCCTCCTGGGGGAGGGGAGCCTGAAGTCCGGGTTCCGAGGACTCCTCCTGCGTTGGGGGTCGCTGATCAGAGCCCGGGACCCCGCAGTCCTCCGTGGCCTGAGCCGCGTGGTAGATGTCCCGCGCGGACTTCATGACCATGGTGAGGAGGAGGCTCCGGTGCAGACGGAGACCTCCACGCTGGGACCGTGAGCTGTATAGTTTCCCCAGAGCCACGACCATGATCCTCTTGGCCTCCGCGGTGACCTCCATCTTTACCTTAGTTTTTAGAGAGGGGGGTCCGGGTCCGGGTCTCACCTCTCTGACTCCTCACACACACACTGATCTTGCCCGACTGAGGGACTCTTACTTATCACCTCGGTGACGTCACGTACCCAGCGTCATAGGAGGAAGCCCCGCCCATCGGTCAGATAGACAGAATTCTATTTCAAAACAGTCCAGAGAACAACATCCGGTCCGACAGCTGGGGGGTCCGGCGGTACAAGACATGTGAGGGGGTCAGAGAGGTGATCAATGACTTTATAATCAATACCTTAATACTGACACTTCAATACTTATACTTTAAATATCATAATACTATCAATACTATAATACTTATACTATCAATACTTGAATTCTAATTCTATAATACTATAATACCAATACTTTCAATACAATAAAACTAATACTATCAATACTAATAACACTATCACTTTAATACTAATGGTATAATACTATAATACTTATACTATAAAACTGATACTATAAATACTTTAATAATAAAACTAATAATATAAATGCTATAATACTAATACTTATGATACTAATAATAATAATATATATCATATGAATACTATAATACTAAAACTATCAACACTAGATTAGATTAGACTAGATTAGATTAGATTCAACTTTATCATCATTGAACACAGTACAACTACAGGAACAATGAAATGCAGTTTACCATCTAACAAGAAGTGCAAGGTATGAACTAAATATACTTTATATATGTGCAATGAATATGCTATATATATATATACATGGCATTGGTTACTGCAGGTATGAATAGGCTATACAACAACAACAAAAATAAATATCTAATTATGTATAGTTTTTATATATACAGTATACTGATGAGTGCAGGTGTGAAAAAAAGAAAATGCTATTAAACAGTGAGTGCACTGAATAATATAAACAGTAAGATATTTAGGAGTATGAGTATGAATGTGTACAGATATTAAATAAATAGTTGGATTAAATATGTATATAATTCTATAATACTTACACTAATAATAATAATACCAATCATATGAATACATCATAAAAATACTCTAATACCAGTCATATGAATACATAATACTAATACTATTATACTAATACTATAATACTTATACTAATAATAGGAATACTTTAATACTAATAAAATGAATTCATATTTCTTAGGGATTCTCCTTTTAGACCAAACCAGGACCCTCACCTGTTTCCAGAAAACCTCAACTTCACTGGAGTTCAACTTCATCAACAGGACATATAGGGTCCCAGTAAAGTTAAATCAGCTAATTTTCCAATGAGGTTCTGTTACTAAATGGAACTACACCATGTTCTACTGAGATCTACATTTATGATAATTTCTTTATCATTTCCTTGAGGTAATAATCATCATATTAATCATTTTACAGACACGGTAGTTCTTCTGTCTTAGCGTCTCGGTCTGATTGTATTTCCATGAAGAAATGATATAAATGTTCTTCCTTGAGCTGCGGCACCCCGCTGTAGTCTGTAATGGACTGGCCTGAGGTCTCTCTACAAACAAGCGGCTGCTGGAAGAGAGTAGGTGAGTTGTGTTTAGTCTCTTTGTTAAAGAAATGAGTCAAAGTTATAAAGATGTTTGGTGTCTAGTACTATGTCTGTGACCCTATATGTCCTGTTGATGAAGTTAGGTGCTGTTCTGAGCATTATTTGTGGCTATAGAGTGGCGTTTTGGTTGAGGTTTGTTTATGGCTCCTCAGACCGCTGTGTATTGCTATCCTGCGGTCATCAACATTCATCTCTGCAGTCTCACTCAGTGTTTGACCCTGAATTAATTTTACACCAGAATATCCTTTTAATATATTTTTAATAGTTAGAAGAACAAGTTTAGCAAAGAGAAAGTGAAGTGACGGGTCAGTCAAACCCGGAGCCCCAACTTCTCTGTTTCTTTGAGGTTCTCGTCTCTGTTTCCCTGCAGACCTGCTGAACACACTCCTTTCTCTTCTGTTTGAAGGTCTGCCTGTCAGTCTGCAGGTCCACCCCTCCCCCACCGAGCTGCTGCTGCTGCTGCTGCTGCTGCTGCTTCCTTTCGGAGGAAATCAGAAAGGGAGGGGGTCGGAGAACAGATGCCCATATTTAGAACTTCCTGCTGCTGTGGTACATGCAGAGGAAAACCCATGACGTGCACGGGAGCCCTTGTTTCCTGCCGCCATTTAAAGTCACAGCAGCCAGGATTGCGTCAGAAAAGCCACTTCCTCTGCCCATATTTGGGCGATGGAATTTATTCCTCCAGGTTTATGTCCTGATCAGAAAAGCCTCATGCTTCATTTTTCATTGTCTGTTACATAACCTGAACATGATGGTATCTATAATAACTCTAATAATAACCTCTCTGACTGCAGCAGCTGTGTGAGGGTGTTTGGTTCCAGCAGACAGGAACCTCTGAGTCCAGACCTCCAGAGGAATGTCAGGAATGTCAGGTATGCAGGTATGATTGTTCTGTTGGTGGAAGGAGAAAAACATTAGAAGAACAGGGAGTTTGGTTTACATGGAGTGAAATAATCACAATAATCAATAATCAATAATCAGACCACAGTGAGGATGACAGCCTCACCATCAGAGGATCAGGCCGGTCCAGATCTGACTCAGGACTCTTCAGGATCATCCAGACCGGGTCGTCTCCTCAGAGTTTATTCAGGAGTAGAAAAGGTGCAGAGACAGTTCAGTTTGGGTCACTCCAACATTTCAGTGCAATAACAGGTTAAAGAGCGCCCTCGTGTGGCTGCTTCATGAAACTGAAGACAGAGGCAGGATCAGGTTTTTTTACTTCTAACTGAAGGAACTTTGTCTCGTTATTTCACCTTTTCTTTCACTCACAGCTCTGCTCTTCATCTTTTATGCCTCCATTTTAAACTGACCCACATTTTTACTCTCTCTTCTTATTTCAAGTGATTGTAATTTTCTTGATTTGATCTTCATCTTTCTTTTTTAATTTTCTTTTTTATTGATTTCACAGATCAATATTAGAGCCCGACTGATTTGAATGTAAATGGAATGAGGTCTCGCTACAAACAAGTGTCTGCTGGAAGAGAGTAGGTGAGTTGTGTTTAGTCTCTTTGCTAAAGAAATGAGTCAAAGTTATAAAGATGTTTGGTGTCTAGTACTATGGCTGTGACCCTATATGTACTAACCTGAGTGGAACATGGTGTAGTTCTGTTCAGTAACAGAACCTCATTGGAAAATTCGTTGATTTAACTTTACTGTGCTCTTGTTCACATATCCCTTTAAAGTCCAATGTAAGTTGAAGCTGAAGTTCCATACTGTGACCACCAGAGGGCGCATCTCAGCCATCAGCCCGACTGTGACAGAGCTGCTGTTTAACCATCTTAAACCCATTAGATCTCCCAGTTTGATAGATGTTTTTATTTACATGAATAAAGACGAGCATCGATCCTTCATCACTGCATACAGAGTGAAATCTAGTGTCTTCTGTTTCTGCAGGTTTGATCTTCTATCAGAGGATTCTAACTCACAAACACAGAAACAGGCCCGGCTCTTTATTAATGTGGAGGGTCTCAGCTGGGACCAGACCGTCCCCCCAGAAAGTCCCAGAAAGAGTCGAGGAAATCAAACGTATGTTTGTTCCAATCAGTTTACTTTGGCAGTTTTTGATTAAATGTGTGTGCGTGCATGTGTGTGTGTGTGTGTGTGTGTGTGTATGTGTGAGTGTGTGTGTGTGTGTGTGTGTGTGTGTGTGTGTGTGTGTGTGTGTTCCTCTGACTGTGTGAGAGGTCTCTCTGTGTGTCTCTGTATCTGCTGACTGTCTTGAGATCGGGTCTTGAGGCGAGAGGAAACCTCAGATCTTTGTGTCTCTGAACAGACTTCAAACTGGATCCGGTTCATCAGGATCTTCAGGTGTGTGGTGGTCTCTGTGAGGTCCCCCTTTAGACGGGGTTAGGGCTGAGGCGATACGGGAAAGAGTTTACCACGATGTTTATTGGTCGCATGTCTTTTGCAATACAGTAATCTACCCCACTGAGCATTTCTGGTCTAATAGAGGTCTAAATGTAGTCGAGACGATTGGTCTAAAATCAGACTACCACAGGTCTGAAAATATTGGTATTGAGGGAAATTAATTTTCGATATCGTTATCATTTTATCGCCCGGCCCTCAATGAGGTCCATATCTGGTCGATCATGTGATCACGGGTCTGATCAGAGGTCAGCTGAGTTAAAGTCAGCGTTCGCTCTGCCAGCTCCGATAGACGACGGCTGTCTGAGAACAAACCCGTCTCTGTTGGTCTTAAAAACTAAGAGCTGAATAATGTGGACTCTGAGGACCGTCTGTGTGTCTGTGAGCAGACTGTCGGAGCAGACGTGTGTCTGTGTCATCGGCTCATAGACCTGTTAGTAAAAAATAAAACATTTTATTTATGAGCGACTTTCTGGACACTCAGGGACACTTTACAGAGTAAAAACAACAATATAGAAGCGATAGAGAAACTAAAACTAAATAGGGGGATAAAGTATATATATGTAAAAATAAAACAAACAAAAACATGACAGCGTTAATTATCAGGAGTGTGCTGATCTGAACAGGTGAGTTTTACACTCAGGTGAGTTTTCAGTCTTCAGGTCGAGCTGTTATCACTGAGTTTAGGTCTGTTTGTGTGTAAGAGACAGAAAAATACTCTTTTATTGTTTTATAATCACTGTAAAAAAACACTTAATGTCCCCCTAGAAAAAAAAAAAAGTTTGAAGAAAATCCTCTGGAGGTTCAGAGGTCACGTCGCTCCTTTCTAACCCACAGGTCTGTGATCCTGATTCACATGTGAACAGGTCCCTGCACGACCCTGAACCTCAGTCCGATGTCCAGATCTTCCTCAGCGAAGAGTTTCAGTCTGAAGGTAAGAGCCCTGAGAGTTAGTCCAGGCAGGCAGAAGTAAAGGCATATTTCACCGTTTCCAGGTGTTTCCTCTGAGAGTCCTGAGCTGATATAAAGAACCTCCGAGTTCATCCAGACTGAGATCATTATCCTAAATAACTTCAAGATCTCTGCAGAGGTCTGATGAGGGTGTGATCGGAGTCAGGAATGTGCTGAGGAGGACGACTCCGACAGCTTCTGTTTGACACCATGAATATTTCTGTGAGTTTGACAGTTTTACACGAACAGGGTCAGACAGACTGGATCAGAGTTCATCTGCAGAGTCTAGAATCAAACTTCAGGATTATCGTCGTCCTCGACACTGATTGGTTTCTTCATCAGGGACAGAGTCGAGGCATAAGCGAACTAAGGCTACGTTCACACTGCAGGTTCTGACGCACAATTCGAAATTTTTTGTGAAATCCGATCTTTTTGTGCGATCGTTCACATTACAACATACGACAACGATGGATATACCAGTGAATCAGACGTCGCAACAACAGGCAATCTGATTGGTCAGAAGTGGAAACACAGTACGCGAAACTTTAGAAAAATCGACCGTGATCCAAAAAATAAATGCCGCAATATCGCAGGACGGAAAAACGTCGCTGATGTGAACGCTTATTGACAGGATACGGGTTTGATAAAAATATTGACGTCTGAAATAATCGCAGGATAAAAACGGTCCTTCAGCGCCTGCTTAGGGCCCCGCGGCCAGTAGGGGGCCCCCAAGAGCAAAAAAAAAAAAAGTGAAATATTTTGTATTTTTTGCATGTATAAGTGATGCTTTCTGTCTGATCAAATTAATATTAAAATAAAGTAAAAACATTTCAGTGCTGCTGCTGATGTCGGCCGATGATTCTTACTGCCGACGTGTCAAAGCTCCAACAATGTCGCAAAAAAGGACGAATCCTTCAGGAGCCGAGAAAGAAAGGAGAAGAAGAGAAGAAACGCAGAGATAAAGGTCTGTTCAGAGAGATCTGTGAAGGAGTGTGAAGAAATAGAGGGACCCAAAATCACATTTAGCTGAGGGACCTATTTAAGCTTGGAGAAGTTCAGACCTTCAGAGAGACCAGTTGATGGTCTTCATGTGACAGGAAACAGAACCTTCCATGTGGTCCACAGGATCAGTGTTAGAGCTGAGAGAGAGAGAGAGAGAGAGAGAGACTCAGAGACGGAGCGTCAGAGTTTGACTGAGAGAAACAGCTGTTAGACCTCCTGTAGTCCTCTCTTAGGTCCTCTCTTTAGTTTGGACTCAGAACCACAGTCTGTCTGAGTCTGGAGAAAGTTGTTCCTCCTGCTCTGAGTCAGGGTTCGATCTCACTCTTCTTCTTCTCTCCTCTGTCCGGACTGAACCCTCGGTCATGTGACTCACATCAGCTATATACAGTAAGTGGGCATTAAGGCTGAGCCAAATATTTGTCCGTCTCCTTGACAACAGAGAGGTTTCTATTTGTGTCTGCGCCCCGGCTCCTGTTGCTCTCAGTGGGACTCGGGTTATAGTGGGTGTGGGGGGGTTGGTGGTCTTTCTGAGACCCTGTGGACTTTCTTCAGCTCAGCTTCACTTCTTCTTCTCTGGATTTACACTAAAGTTAGTTTTTATTTTAGTCTCTAACTACAAACTGACGTCATTGGCTGATGTGAGCGAATGTCCCTTTTTGATTGGCTGCTGGAAATGTCACTCGGTCTGCAGGACACGCCCCTTCTGCTTATATTCCCTGGTTGGGGTGAGGCCGGGCCCCGCAGCCCCTCCGCTCCTCCTCAGCTGACACCGCAGACCAGCAAAGATGCACACAGTAAGTCTGATCCTCTTCTCTGTGTGTGTGTGTGTGTGTGTGTGTGTGTGTGTGTGTGTGTGTGTGTGTGTGTGTGTGTGTGTGTGTGTGTGTGTGTGTGTGTGTGAACTCTGCTCTAACTCAGACTGCAGACTCATCCTCGACTCGGACTCTGAAAAACCGTCTCTTTTTGAAGGTCTGGGTTGATTTTCCTTTTATGGTCAAACATCTGCTCACTCATCTCCTCCGAACCCCAAACCCACTCCTGATCAACTCCTCCTGACTGCTGCAGATGTTTGACAATGAAGGAGCTGTGGAGGTCTTTACATCGACCCTGCAGAGTCCTCATGACCCTGAAGAAGAGACTCGTTTATGTCTCGGTCTCTGCTGGACTCTGACCCAGATCAGATCCTCATACAGGCCTGAGTCACTCTTGTCTGGGTTTAGCTCCAGGGCTGGACGTGTGTTTGGAGAGGAGACATCTGCAGAGCGTCAGACAGCAGGACAGAGAAGATGCTGCTGAGTTCAGAGTCTCAGGGTTCGCTTTAAGAGTCTTTTTCACCCAGTCTTTAGTCCAGTATTTGTTGAAGATCTTCTGGGTCAGCTGAGGGACAGATCCGTCCCCCTCTGCTATCTCTGAGGTGTGTCCCTCAGTGTACAGTAGACAGATTCCTTCAGAGCGGCGTGTTCCAGCTCTGCTCTCAGCTCTGCTCTCGGCTCTGCTCTCAGCTCTGCTCTCGGCGGTGTCATGTGTTATTCACAGACTTTACAGTCAGACCCCAACATGCTGAGAATGTCAGACTGAAGCCACACCTCTGCTGGATCTGGATCTAGTGTGTGTATCTCTATGTTGACTGTCACTCTGATCACAATCATTTATTTATTTAACCAGGTTTGTCCCACTGAGATCTGAGGAGACCTGACCGAGAACGGCAGCAAAACAACAAACAGTCACACAGATTAAATACAGAACGAAAATGTGAGGAAACAGTTAAAACAGAGACATTCTCAGAGTTTGGACTAGGGCCCGTTTTTAGCCTGTTTGAGACTAATCGGCCAAAACTCGCAGATGTGGAGAATAAGATTCGGTTTCGAAAAGTTCCTCAACTTATCCTGTAGATGGCGCTACAGCGACCTCATGACAATCCTCATCCACTAACTACCTCAGAGGAGAGTGGTCCGCCTCAACGGTAAATAAACCAGTTTGTGAAAAACACAATAAGTCAACAAGTTTCAGTTCAACCCACTTCACCATGTTCCCGCTGTGCTGGTCTCGGTCACGCCCAGTTAACGCTGAAGCACCATGGGATATGAAGCTAAAGTTAGAGTTAGCCACCTGCTATTAGCCTTGCTACACTGTTAGCCGTGTCAGTAACGGTAGAATAAACAACAGTACACATTAGTGATCGAGCGACTTCTCTGACTGACGCAGCTGCATGTCTCCAGATGAGACCGGACCGGAAATGAGGAACGGGAGATAAGACGTGGAGGCATCGATCGGCGGCGGGTGGGCGGGGGTAGGTAGTTGAAAACGCTTTTCTGGTCCGAGTTTGATCAGTCGGTCTTCCTGTCAGCATGAAGAGCAGTAGCCTACAGTATATCTACAGAATATATATTTTTTATAAGTTAATAAAAAAACTTTCGGTAATCAGATTCCCCCCCCCCCTAATAATCGGTATCGGCATCGGTCCCAAAAAATCCATATCGGTCGGGCCCTAGTTTGGACTCCAGCCTTTTAACTGCAGATTTAAAAACAGTCAAAAACACAAAGTTTAAATTAAATTCAGCTTAAATTCAGCCTGCAGATTATTTATTATTCCACACAGAAGGAGCAGAGAACCTGAAAACCTTCTTTCCTATTTCAGTTCAGACTCTGGGGACAATGACCTGTATAACTCTCAATGATCTCAGGTTGTGTAATTCATCCTTTAAGATCAATAAGGAGGAAAGTTTTTCCTAGAATGTCTTTGTAAATGAAAACGTACCAATGACTGAGCCGAAAAGTTCTTAAAGAAGTCCAACTGACTTTGGAGTCTGAAGTAAAAATCCACAGTTTGTTATAAATCTCAGCGTCCATGGTAACACTGTCCAACATTTTCAGACTCTGGGCAGAGGCATTCATGTCTAAAACATCATCATAATCAAGAAGAGGTCAGAATGTCGACTCCACAAGTTTCTGTTTAACATGAAAAGACAAATGGGACTCGTTTCTATAGTAAAACCTTCAGCTTTCTAACAACACGCTGAATATGTTCTTTAAAAGACACTTAAAGGTTCTTAAAAGACACAAACTCAATTTCTTGACCATCAATATTAACAATATTCTCTGACAGAGTTTCTTGTGATGCTCCTGTAGAGGAAAACAAGTTTAGTTAGTGAGTTTATGACGGATTATTCCTGAAGAAGATGATCTACAGCAGTGGGTCGCAAACAGCTGGTCAAAAAAGTTACTGTTTAATGTTTGACATGTCTTTTATTTTGAAAAATAGCTTATTTTGAAAGGCAGACATCATGTCGTGTTCCTCCTCATTAATGTGTCCTGAATGCAGTAAAAATAGTTTTTATTTTTGTCTTTATTTTGTGCGGTTTGATATTTTCTGTACACAAAACTTCAGTCGTTGTCGTCCTCAGTTGCTCTGAGATGCACTTTACTCAATAAAAACAGGTGTATATATTACATATACTGTATACATATATATATATATATATATATATATATATATATAAACATATGACCTGCTGAGCTCAGATCAGTTAAATTATTAAATTATTTCTGATTTAAATCTAAGAATGGCGTTTCTTCACATCACTTCCTGTTCACTCGTCTGATGCCCGTTTTTAGGATCTTGTGCAGATCTGCTGACTCTCCTCACTATCAGACTTGTAATCTTCCCCCTCAAGCTCAGTTTTTCTCAGTATGACTCGCTCGTGTCCTCGGAGGGCGGCTGCAGTTGTTCTTGTTGCCATGGCGACTGCCAACCGTCCTCTCCCTGATGCCTGACTTGGCAGAGTGACAGGATGTTTAAGCAGCGGTGATGTGTGTTTATGAAGGTTTCTTTCTCCTCGGTGATCCCCCGCCACATGTGCGGAGTCGGCCGATATTTCCGCTCTGCTGTCGGACCTCCTTATAGGAAAATGTGTCTCACTTTAACAGACCTTCTCATTTTACAGTGAACCTCTGCCAAAGTCTGCGTGGAGGAAAAAAAGAGCAGATCAGGAGGATAATTGAAAACACATGTTTGGTCCTTTTCAGGGGCTGCAGGGATCTCAGCGGTGTCTCCACCTCCATTAAAGCTCTCTGTCTTCTTCTGTTCAGGGTATGATCGTCAAGAACATGTCCTTCAAGGTCGGGCAGACCCTGACCCTTGGAGGAGTCACCAAACCTGATGCCACAAAGTGAGTCTGTATAACACTAAAGGATTATGGGAAACAAAAAACTTCTAAAATCAAGTTATGATGCACGGCGAGGAGGAGTTTAGTCACAGTCACGTGACCAAACATCTGAGTTCAGGTCATAAAAACGACCTGCTGAGTCATGAAAACATGTTGGGACATTTGGGCATTTCAGAGCGAGACATGTTCTGAACATTCAAACTGTTTTTAAAAGAAGAAAAAGGTTTGAGTGTTTAAATGTTAAAGCTCCTGTGAGGAATAGTTTGGTTTGTGTTGACTTTGGCGCCCCCTGTGGCCAATCAAATTCCCCTCCTTAACCCTCGAACACTCTCACTAAAATTAGTAACACCATCACTATCAGGTGATTTTACCTGAAATAAAAAACCCAAGTGATGTTTTCCCGTCCTGCGATATTCCAGCATTTATTTTTCGGATCACAGTCGATTTTTCTAAAGTTTCTCAGACTGTGTGTCCACTTCTGACCAATCAGATTGTGTGTTGTTGCGACACCAGATTCAGCGGTATATCCAACATGGCCGACTGGCTGAGAACAGAGTGATTTTCATCTCAATCGTCCACCTTTGCATATGTTTTGTCATAAATTTATTAAATGTTCCGTGACCGTTTTTACTGTAACAGCAGCTGAAACTGAACAAACAAACTTTCCTCTCATTAAATAGATTCATTATAAATAAATGATAAATATCTTCCTCTCTCGGAAAGTCTACCCGGACTAATTTTATCTGATTTTATCTGCTGACTGTTTTTACTGTTTTGCTCTGTTGCTGGGTTGTTACTGTTATTGTTGTCTCGTTGTGCACTTTGAGATCTGTTTTTAGATGTAAAGTGCGTTACAAATCAAATCTATTATTATTATTATTATTATCTTTCCTCAGACACACGGCTTGTCGCTGTTCCGTGTCAATCGGCTCCCTGAAATTTTTATGTCTTCTCACTTCCACCCGGGACGCTGTATGATGGTAAGGGAAAGTCCCGCCCTCCTTCACCTCTGATTGGCTATAAGTGTCGACCGTTTGGCTTGAGCGTGTGATGACGTTTCCAGCTTTTCTAGCCAATCAGAAGCAAAGAAGGCGGGACTTTCCCCGGGAAAAGTCGCAAAATCGCATCGGGCTTGATGTGTGTAGTCACGATGAACGCGACCTGAGCGTCACACTGCAGTCACATCAGATACATATCTGATTTATATCCACATACAGAAGAGGCCTGGGTCGGATCAGAACCAATCAGAACTGACCTGTTCACACTTAGATGAAAAACTCAGATATGAGTCACAGATGGTTAAAACAACAGAACTGACCTGCAGTCTGAACGTCGACTTATCGTCTGACCTTATTCCCTACATGCAGCTATCAAATCCACCCAAACCTACTTTACCCTCCATCACTAAAATCAGCCTGTGAACACGAGTCTGTAGGAAAAAACAGGTTTTGGATCAGAGAGACAAAGATGTCTTCAAAGATGTCAAAGGAAATGCTGAAGAAACGCAGAGACACGTGATACTCAGACAAACGGATCGTGCAGGTCCACGTTTGTTGTGTTTCATGAAGCTCTTTGACTCTTTCAGGGCGTCTGAAGAGAAGGGAAAGTTGGACAGGAAGTCGTGAAACTGAGAGGAAGTTTATTTTCTCACTTCGGTTTCACTTCTGTGTTTCTGGATGAAGCTGCACGAGTGTTTAAACCTTTCAAACACATTTCCCCGAGTTTCTCTCCAGCTCAGATTTTCTCTCTGGTTATTTTTATTCCGTCTCCATCAGGAGGTCAGTGTTTATTTACTCTCAGACAGAGCTGGAGGTGTTTCATCTGTGATCTTCTCCCACTGATGGAGATCATGAGAAGAAGTGGTTTCAGTGTTTTTGTGTTTCCACGTCTCATCATCACACCGATCTCCTCTGTGCCGCAGCTTCGCCATCAACATCGGCCCCGATGAGCAGGATATCACCATGCACATCAACCCTCGCTTCAACGCCCACGGAGACGAGAACGCCGTGGTCTGCAACTCCTACCAGGGAGGCAACTGGTGCGAGGAGCACCGCGAAGGGGGGTTTCCTTTCCAGCTGGGGGCGGAGTTTAAGGTGAGAGGAGGTTTCCTGTGTGTGTGTGTCTGCAGGATGTTAGTGACCCCTGCTGGTGAATGTGTGTCATTGCATCACTGGAGCACCAACTTCCAGACTCATGAACATCTGTAGTTTCTCTGCAGAGCTGATTAAACTTCTAAAGTTCCCACCTTTCTCATCGTGTTTGTCCTCCTTCCAGCTCGTCATCGAGTTCACCCCTGCAGAGTTCGTGGTGACTCTCTCCGATGGATCCATCATCCACTTCCCTAACCGGATGGGTCTGGAGAAATACTCCTTCATCAGCGTTGACGGAGAAGCTCGTATCACCAGCTTAGAGATCAAGTAGATGTTCGATCCATGTTCAGCTTTAGTTCTCAGCCTCGTGCCTTACATGCTTGTGCAAAAATTCAGCTCATCGAACAAAATCAGACCGACTCAACGATTAAAACTGTTTACACACACACACACACACACACACACACACACACAGAGTCAGAACTACAGAGGAACCAAAGTCATCTGAAGACCATTTAACCCTTCGACTGTCGTCAGCTGTGATGACAGATGATGGTTAGACATTCCAGATTTATAACTCAGCTTGTCTTTGCACCGAGCATTAAAGCTTTTCCTTTTCTGATAAACATGGACGTCTGTGAGTCTGTCACTATCATGTCAGACACACTCATACACACACACATGCAGAAACCTGAGAGCGCTCTGTTGTTGTTGATGCAGCAGCAGGTTATCAGAGAATTAAAAAGAACAAAAATTCAGATGAAACGACAGATTGAAGGTTCAGAAATCTAAAAACCTGAATCTCAAACAGCTTCAGCTTCTAACTCCTAAGAAAACATAAACTTAAGTGGGGGCGTTTCTCCACTTCTGTAGTCTATAAGCTGGGCCAATAAACTTCTACTGTAGTAAAATGAAAAGGTAAAGGTGTTTTTATTGAGCAGAATTATCAATAAAATCATGACTTTGTTAACAGGTATGGATTTATGTGCTGTCGAGTTAATATATTTGAACAAGAGCACAGTAAAGTTAAATCAGCTAATTTTCCAATGAGGTTCTGTTACTAAACAGAACTACACCATGTTCTACTGAGGTTAGTACATATAGGGTCACAGCCATAGAACTAGACACCAAACATCTTTTTAACTTTGACTCATTTCTTTAGCAAAGAGACTAAACACAACTCACCTACTCTCTTCCAGCAGCCGCTTGTTTGTAGAGAGACCTCAGGCCAGTCCATTACGGACTACAGCGGGGTGCCGCAGCTCAAGGAAGAACATTTATGATCATTTCTTCATGGAAATACAATCAGACCGAGACGCTAAGGCAGAAGAACTACAGCGTCTGTAAAATGATTAATATGATGATTATTACTTCAAGGAAACGATAAAGAAATGTAAATGTAAATAGATGTCCAACTACCTTTTCATGTTTAATTATTCTCAACTGATAAGAAGTATAAAACCGAACTGATTCTGTTTTTTGGGGCTCATAAAAGTCAGTAAAAACTAAGAAGGTGTGCAGAGTGGCCAGCAGAGGGCGCCATCGCTCTTTCAATGCTTCATGCCTCGGTCTCAGGAGGGAGATTTTTCAGGTCACACCGTAGATTATTATTTCAGATCTGTGTGAAGGAGCTGAAGTCTCATTTTAAAAACATCATGTCAGCTTGTTGTTTTGATTCCACACTGTTTAGACTTTATTTTTGACACTTTTCAGCCTCTTAAGTCTGTTGGAAAACTGAAGGATAATCTGAGTTCAGAAGTAAAAGATGCTGAGAGAAGATCCTGAACAACGTCGGTGGATCTGCAGCTCAGCAAACACGAGGCGACACCGAGGAAGAGGAAATAAAAATCAGAGCAGAAAGAGTGTGTGTGTGTGTGTGTGTGTGTCTGTGTGAGTGTGTGTGAGAGAGCCGTGAGTGTTGTTATAATCTAATCTGATGTAACACAGAGCAATGTGTGTGTGTGTTCTAAGACAAAAGCTGACTAAAGTGTGTGTCTGCAGCTTTTCTGCGTGTCTGACAGGCTGCTGTGTGTGTGTGTGTGTGTGTGTTTAAGGTGTTATCATTGGTCTGCAGCGACCCGGTGAGGTCAAAGGTCGTCTCTCAGAGGGAGGTGAAGGAGCAGGTTTGGTTGCTGAGGTTGGCGGCTCCTCTCTCTCCTCCCTGCAGGTCCTTTATCCCCCCTCCTCCTCCTCGTCTCCCATCCTCCCTCGTCTTCGTCTTAATTGGACCTAATTCCTCTCACACGTCCCCAGCTTCGTTATTTGTTGGCAGACAGGATCAATCTTCAAGGCTGTGGTTCGAGTAAAGACGTGTTTGTGTTTAAAGTAGGCCAGGCTCCAGACTCATCACCATATGTTTATTACCCATCTCCATTTCTTCTCCATGCTGCTGGTCCACGCTGAGATCTTCTTCATCTATTTTTAGACTCTTCTATTGCATTGCTGTCCAAGTAAATGGGGGGCGGCGGCGGGGGGGTTCTGCTCTCTTCTCCGCTCTCCCGCGTCTTGTCCATTTTTTACCTCCTCTGTGTTTTTCCTCGAGCCCGAGGACACGAGGAGATCCACGCTGTGAGGAATAATGTGGGATCATTTTAGAGCGAGTTCAACGTCGCTGTTCGTCTTTTTTTATAACCGACTGAAAAACATACGACTCCAAACTGTGAGGAGGAACAATCTACACTGACACAAAAGCATCACGCCTACATGACTCTGTGTGTGTGTGTGTGTGTGTGTGTGTGTGTGCTCAGACTTACTGTTACACTGTCTTTCTGAAGGACATCCCTGCTGCCTTTACACACACGCCCAATCAATCATGTTGGGCTCTGATTAACGCATTCAAATTACCCTGCCCTGGGGGAAGACACACACTGACACACACACTGACACACACACTGACACACTGACACACACACTCATGTATGTAATCAGGTGTAATTCCAGCATATGCTGCGTCGTCAGGTTTGGATGTGGCAGCACTGCGGCGGCGGTGGCGGCGGAGGAGGCCGTGGTTGTGTTTGCCTCACCTGTGTGTTGTTGTCACTCCGTCAGTGTGAGTAAATGTGCAGAAATGTGTGGAATAGAGTGATTCACCGCAGCAGCAGCAGCTTACATAAAACCTTTGTCTATATTTAGCACCAGCATGACTCCAGATTTTTGCGCTGAAGCTATCAGCCACACATGGAGATGTGCGTGGGCCCGCCCTGAGCCGACTGCGGTCCTGGATTCATGCTCCGCATCCCTGCCTCACCTCAGGCTCCTGTTTATCTGAGTAACAGGATCGTGCATAAACACAAGGGGACCTGTTGGGCCGCAGCATCACTGAAGAGTTACCTCGGGGAGTTAGAGACATGACTCAAGTTTATTTATTTGAACAGAAACAATCATGAAAAAAACAAATATGCAAAATGGAAAAGCTGCGCAGAGGAAGACAGAAACCCCCGAGGACTGTGCTGAGAGTCTCCGAAGAGCGGTGAGGACAAACATCAGTTTAACCAACGGGAAACGACTACAGCTGCACAACAAAACAAAGACAGAAAAACAACAACATAATACACAAAGACAAAGAAATGACAAAAACACCAAGATAGATACACAAAACAATAAAAATACACAAAAATAAGGATTAATATGTGAAAACAAAGACATATAAAAACAATGAAATATACACAAAGACAAAAACTTAGTAACAAAAAATATATTATAATAAAGACAAAAAAAAGCTACGGATAAAAACCCCGGCAGAAAACAACAAAAAATACACAAAAATAAAGATTAATACATGAAAACAAAGACAAAAAGACAACAATAGAAAAACGAAAACAAAGACAGAAAAACAACAATAGAATATAAACAAAGACATAGAAATAACAAAAAAACTAAGATAGATACATAAAAACAACAAAACATACACAAAAAATAAAGATTAATACATAAAAACAACAATAAAATATACAGAAAAAAAAGACAGAAAAGCAACAAATATATACATAAAAACAAAGACATAGAAATAAAAAAATATAATAATAATGATGAAAAAACAACTTAAAATATGCAAAAAATGAGAAATAAAAACCATAAAAAACATAAAAACAAAAATAAATACATGAAAACAACTAAAAATATATAAAAACGACTAAAAATATACAAACACAAAGGATAATACATAAGAACTACAATAATATAACTATAATAATTATAGTCAAGATAAATACGTACTTATATATTATATATTATAAATATATATATATATAAGGTGGTGTAGGCAGGAATTTTTGTTTTTTATTTTGTGGTGTAAATAAAAAAAATCTTCTAATATCAGTCAATAGTTATTAGTTATTGATGACATTTGGTAATATATCGATATCTCTGTGTTCTCGTATGTCTGTGTCGTCAACATTTGAACATTTTTGAGCGCTCCGCTCTTTCTGACTGTAAACAAAGCCGTTCTCCACCTCCTCTAACCTGATTGGTTGTGAGGCAGATGCTGCTCCCCCGTGTCGTTCAGGAGCCCAAACAAAGTTAGCGTGCTACAATATCGGGTAGAGTTTACAGTCAAGATTTCTCCTAAAAACAGGAACTTCCTCAGACCCTGACTACCCTACCTTTAACTATAGAAACTCTTTAGACGTTATTGCGCATGCGGCTGTTTGTGACTTCCTCTCTTCTCTGATTGGACAGTCGTTACTCCAGACCTCCAGGGGGCAGCAGTGTGTCAGTGCGCGGTTATATCCCCTCATTCGGGACACAAACACAGGTGTGTAACTCTTCTGTGTAACATCATTAAATAAAGGAGTAAAAGTTCAGGAGCAGAAATCTAAAATCTGAACCTCACAGAGCTCACAGGAACCGGATCAAGTCAAAGTGATAAACCGAGGGCACCGCAGACCGGGATCATGATGGTTACCGGATTCTGGACTTTTCCGGTTTTTCACGGAGAAACGGGGAAATTTGAGGAGTCTGAAGGAACATTTAAGGAAGACGAGAAGGATAAAGTGATGAAGAGGAGCGCTGTCTGTCTGATAAAGTGAGTTATTTCTTCTTAATTGTGTTTCCCGGGCTGTTTTTAGCTAGCTGCCGGCTACTAGGAGGGTTTCCTTGGCAACGCGACGTGATTCGCTTAGCCAATGGAGACCGATGTCCGCGCATGGCGGCCATCTTGCTATGGTCAGCTCGCCCACTCCTAACGTTCCAATTTACGTGCTTAAAGCATTCAATTAACCACAGATTGATTAACTTTAAACCGATTTTCAAACAGTTTGGTTTGTAACAAACCTCCGAGTTTTAGTTATGTTCTTGCATACTCAAGAATAATTTTAACCATGGATTTACATAAATATACAAATACACTAACACAAATACACAAATATACAAATACACTAACACACAAATAGACAAATACACACACAAATACACAAACACACAAATACACACACTTACAAACACACTCATGGTTGTCAGGTCTGGTTCTGTTCTGTTGAACTCAGGTCCAGATCAAACCCAGACTGACCCCTCATGAACAGGTAAACCCTGGTGGGTCCACAGGAAGTCGTCATGGCGCCCTCAGACCCCCAAGTGTGTGTCAGAGATCAGCTGATCGTAACAGGATGGAGGAGAATCCTGGATCAGAACAACAATCGGGCCGACATGTGTGTGAGATCTGTTTGGACTAAAAAGACGGATGGAGAGAGGATGTCAGAGAAGATGGAGTCTGGAGTCCTCGTGTTTACAGACGGCGCTCAGCAGCAAACGAACAAGACGAGTAAATCTGGAGGAGCGGCAGAGACAGAGGCTCCTTCTGCTTCACCCCCACAGTCAGTCAGCGTCCTGTCAGAACCATCAGCCCGGTCCACAAGAACAATGTTGACACTCTGACAGCTCCTCTGCTTTGACTGATCATGATGAAGCTCCTTCTTTTCTTACAGAAGAACCTGCTGAGAGTTTGTTCCTAAAAACATGAATCATAACTCCTACAGAACAACGCTGCTGCGTCTCATTGGACCACCCTATCCTGGTTCTGATCCGTTTAGTTTGTCCTGCAGACAGAACTTTAGAGGGGAATATTAGATACTCAAGAGTCTGTCAAACTGATCCTGAGGTTTGGACTCTAGAACGTCCGTGAGAAAGACCTGAACCTCTGCTCTGTGGTTTTAAAGCAGCCTGCAGTGATTTATCGGAGCGGGCCGGGTCAGAACTTCCTGACACCCCCCTCTGTGTGTGTGTGTGTGTATCTGTGTGTGTGTGTGGTTGAAGTCCTTCCTCTGACTCGTCTTTCTTCCTTGTTGCAGCTTCA
>OY660879.1:27977500-27992500 GCA_962446985.1 Xyrichtys novacula | reverse complement strand
AAATGCTTTTCTAGTCCGAGGTCTTACAGTTGGCGTGAAGAGCAGTAGCCTACAGTATATCTACACTATATATATATTTTTATAATTTAATAAAAAATATAAAAAGTCGTCCAATTGATCATAATCAGATTTTTTTCCACCTTAATAATCGGTATAGGCATCGGCCCCAAAAAATCCATATCGGTCGGGCCCTACCCGTAACCCCCCAATTTCCACCACATCCAGAACGTCTACGAAAAGGTCATATCTGCTGATCGTAGCTGATCGTAACCATTCAAGTTAACGTGTCAGTTTCGACCAACTTCTTTCTGTTCCTCTGCAGATCGCCGGACTCCTCAGCTGATCGCAAGAGTTTTTTTCCAGACGCCGGAGCATGGCGGATAAATTCAGTCTGTCTTTATAGAGACAACTCGTTATCGCGTGATTGAACGTGAATCCGTGAGTTCCTGTGAGTTCTTGTGATTACCGCTGTCCGTGATCCATGAAATTCGCCTCACAAACGGATCCGGTAGGAATTGGCGGACAGGAAATATCGCCGCCGTTGGATGCGGTGAATTCGGGGTGAGAGACTCCGCCTCTCTGAAGGTCCATCCTAGATCCGGTCATGTGACTTACTGTTGACCTGTTTGGTTGTTCCTATCATAATTTTCTTGAAACAAAAACATGTTTTGTATATCGGAGGTTCGTTGTAATTGTAGTTTATAATCCCATATGAGCTTTGATTGATTTGCAAACCATCAAATCTGTTTTCATCACTTTTTCTCAGTGTCTTCTCTTTTTTTTTTTTTATAAAATTGTCTAATTTAAATATTTCCAAAGATTTATTCAAGACCTGAAAATGGATGTGAGATTTTCATTTAGAGGGAGGCCCTGGTCTCCTGACCCTCAGTAATAGGAGACGTCCCTTCAGTGAAAAAACTGTGAGAAAATAATTTGATGCTTTCGTTTTAAATTTAGAAACTGATTAAACCTAGTGGTTAAAAGATGGAACTGCGCCTCTAAAGGCCAATGAAGAGAGTGTTTGGTGAGAGAGTCGACCCCTCAGAGGAGGTTAAAGCAGATAATGAAGGAACATCAGAGTTTTCTTAACGTGTCTCTTTAGATAAGAAGTTTTCAGCACCACGGACAGAGACGCTGAAAACAGGCTGAGGAGAGAGAGGGAGAGAGAGAGAGCAGGGGAGAGAGAGAGAGGGAGGGAGAGAGAGAGAGGGGGAGAGAGGGAGAGAGAGAGGGAGGGAGAGAGAGAGGGAGAGAGAATCACAAATAATTTTCTATCTGCATCGTCCCCCCCTTTAGACCTACAGAGGGTTGACTCCTCCCACTTCCTCCTGCAGGCTGCTGCTGCTAATGTAATATCCAATATGTCGTCCTCTCCGGTGCCAAAGTGTTTCAAACCACCTGCTCCGGTAACTCGGCGTGTTCAGATCCTCCTCGAACCCGCTGTAATCGCAGTCGTTCATGCTGTGATGGTACATTTACTTGTCCACCAGATGATCCACCGCTGTGTGTGTGTGTGTGTGTGTGTGTGTGTGTGTGTGTGTGTGTGTGTGTGTGTGTGTGTGTGTGTGTGTGTGTGTGCGCGTGTGTGTGTGTAATCATAATGCTGGTTATAAGGGTCTGGGCATGCCTCATCAAATATTTAATCCACCACACACCATTGTCCCACAGATTGCCGTCTGTGAACGCGCCACACACACACACACACACACACACACACACACACACACACACTGCTGCTCCTCTCCCTGTGTACTTAAGTGTCGATTAATTCAGATAAATTAAGATCCACCTGATTAGTTTTCTGTCCAAATGTGCATGGATATTCTTTATTCAGGTATGGAGGCCTCTGAGGGTCAACTGCACAATATTTATGAATGCAAAAATATTTCACTGAACATCGGAAACATCTCAGTGAACTCAAAATAATTTTTAAAATACAATTTTTTTTTATTTTGTAATTGTATGAAAGCAAAAGTATTTCAATGACACTTAAAAAAATAAAAAATGACTCCTTTAACTGAAACAACTTTTATGGAACTTTTTGATCATTTTTTTGTGTTTAATGACATATTTTTGAACTCTGCAAATGTTTTTGACATTATTTTGTACTTTGTAAAACACTTTTGTGTTTCATAAGAAAATTTTTTCTCATTAAATTTGAGTATTTTTTTTAATATGAAATTGGTCCACAAAATATTTTAACTTACTGATATTTGTGATTCATGAAATATTTTTTAAAATGCAAAAACATTTCAAAAATATTACAAGATTTTTATTTTATTTAAGTATATTCATAAAAGCTAAATTGGTCCACAGGATATTTTAACTTTATGATTTTGTGTGATTCATGAAATATTTTTTGAATGTTTCTGTTTTTATGAAGAAAAAAATCTGTGTTTTTAATGTTTCTTGTTTAATGAACTATGAGTGCAGTTGACCCTTGAGGGCCACCGTACATATGAGCCTACTGATGCCCAGTTCCCCGTCCCCCCCTTTCCCTCTCTCTCTCTCTCCCTCTCCCTCTCCCTTTCCCTCTCTCCCCCTCTCTCTTTTCTCTCTCTCTACCTCCCTCTCTCTCTCTCTCCCTCCCTCTCTCTCTCTCTCTCTCTCTCTCTCTCTCTCTCTCTCTCTCTCTCTCTCTCTCTCTCTCTCTCTCCCTCTCTCTCTGTTTCTCTCTCCCTCTCTCTCTCTCTCTCTCTCTCTCTCTGAACTCTTCTGTCCTCTCGTCCTGATCAGTTTTTTTAGTTGACTCGCTGTAGATGATTCAATCATCTTTGGGGAAGGTTATTGATGATTATCGGTGATTATCGGTGATTATCGGTCACTCTCTCTCTCTTATTGATCGGTCGGGGTGTTCGGAGGACATTTCTGCCTGTTTTGGGTTTTTTCTTGTCTGGTCTGGTTGGATGCTCTCTCTGCTGGGATATTTGGGCTCGCTGTGAGGAGGCTCCTGCTCCTCCTGCTCCTCCTCTCTCTCTCTGACTGAGGCTCCTCTCCGTCGCGTGCTCCATCGGGAGGAGGACTCGGCTCGTGAGGAGGTGAAGCCCGTATCCTCTCCTCTAAATTCTGGTTTTGGATGATGATGAACTGTTGCTACAGGGTTTTAAAAATCCACATTTCGGGATTCCTGCTCTGAAATCCGTTTGGAGGATTTATTGAGAAGATGTGACATGTTTTAGTTTTTTTGGGGGGACGGAGAAAAGAAGAAGAAGAAAAAGAAGAAGAAGAAGAAGAAGAAGAGCATTGGAGGGTTTTTTCTAAATATGCAGCAGACCAATCTTTCCCCCCTGCTCCGTGGGATTTTTTACAGTGTGCTCAGTCAACGTGACCGCGGTTAAAAAACTCTTCTCCCAAATTCCTTCAGCGCAGACAGCTCCAAGTCCAACTCCAAACCCCTGACTGGATGCTCACCCAGGATCCCTGAAGGACACCTGACTGCTGAAACGCACACTTGGAGGATTTCCTCCCGGTATTGGTGGAGATGTGAGTCCAGCAGTGCGTACCACACCGAGCCTCAGAGGCGGCAACGCGAAACCCAATTTTCCGGCGGCAGCAGCGGAGGGTTTTACACCGCAGCAGCAGCAGCAGCAGCAGCATCGATACGACCCCCTCTCTCTCTCTCTCTCCCCCTCTCTCTCTCTTCCTCTTCTCCCGAAATGCCTCCGCGGACTCCGTCTCTCCAAACGGCCATGAAGAGGACCGTGATTGTCCATGCTGCTCCCCGGTCAGGTGTCTGCTGAGAGAAGAAGAAGAAGAAGAAGGAGAAGAAAGCTCGGCTGGTCGGTGCGGTAAATCCCGGACACACCTTTTTTAATGTCAGTCAAGGTAAGTTCGGCCTCTCTGCACTCCGAGTCTTCATGTACCTGCTGAGGGCTTTGTTGGTTCCTGCTGTGACATGGTCTTTTTTAGACACAGAAGCGCACGGATCAGATGCAGGTGTTGCTTGTTTATTAAAACCTGTAGCCCCCCACCCTCCCCACCCCTCAGTGAGCTGTCAGCTGTTTAATCCTCTCATGTCTGCAGATCAGCTGAAAGTGAAATATTGTAATAAAACAAGTGTGTAGTTTGGTAAATACCCAGATCTGTGTCTCTGGCTGCAGAGCTGTTGGATGTTGGATGCTGAGGGAGAAGGATGCGTCGCAGCTCTGAGTGTTTTATTTTTAGCAGAGATGAATTTGGAGAAAGATTGGAGCCGTGTTTGAATCCTGATCCGCTTCTCCGTGTTTCACACACACTCTCTGAAACAGACTTGGACGCTTTTCCTGCATTAAATAGACTTGATGGAAATGACTCATGGTGTGTATCAGCGATTGTTATTCAGGGAATCGGCCTCTGCTGAAGTTTGCACACACACAGTCAAACGTGCCTGACGATGTCCACGGTGCTGAGCAGTCTTCATCCAGGTCCTCTGCTGCACTTCAGACCCTCTGATGCAGACGGAGACAGCTCTCTTCTTGAATTTGATCCTTTTACATTTTCTTTATTTTTTTGGATCCATGTGAAGACAGCGGTGCAAACATCAGATCAGACAGTGGAGGGGCCGCCCCCTCACTGTTATCCTCAGCTCTCATCATGACAGGGACATTTACGGCATTATAAACCCCATAATGTGTCCGACACAGCGCAGAGTAAAGACATGAAAACAGATTTTTATTCCTTCATGGAGGAGCTGATTTAATCTGTCTGAGAGTAAAACCAATAAAGATCCAATCATACATCAATATCTGATCATTATTAAGGGACACTGTTTTTTAATTGGGTCTGTTCTCCTTTAGTCATTTCCTCTGGGTTGTTTAGAGTTGCAGATGCAGACCTTCGCTCGGGCTGATCACAGTTAGATTTCTGTCTGAGGTCTGAGGTCGCTCTTCATAATGAAGGAGTCAAACGCCAATTGTTTTTTGATGAACTCTGACCCCTCCAGGTGAGACTTTTGAATGAACCATCAGTAATTCTGACCCCCCTCCCCAGAATAAGCACATGTGTCAGGAGGTTGATTGATGGTTGTAATAATAATGGAGATTTTCTAAAAGTGCTGAAAACTCAAACGTAGACGAACGAGGAGAAACGAGGTGTTGTGTGTGAGATTATCAGTGAGGTCAGCAGGGCTGGGCGATATGAGAAAAAGTTTATCACAGTATATTTTTTTCATATCAGTCGATATCGATAAATATCACGATGTGAAAAAATCACTTGTCAGTTTTAAATGTCTCCTCTCGGGGTTTGTAACCTTTAGCGTTGCGTGTGCTCTGCGGCGTGGCGCTGCTTCAGGCGGTGAAAAAGATTTGAGGTATTCCCCGACTTTGTGAGAACATGTACTCGACATGATTTACAGTCCACATTACTCTGCTTCATGTCCGACCTCCAAAAACCAAAATACCTCCACACCACCGACGTTTTCCTAACGCCAGTGTTGGGTGTAGCTGCTGTCTGCTGCGACGCAGGATTTTACTTGGTTCTGATTCAGATCATGATTGGTTCAGAGTGAAGCGGACCCAGAGAAACTCTCCTTTTCATTGGCTAGGGGACGGCTGGTGAGAAAATTAGTGGGTGGGGCTGATGGTTTTTCATCTCATCATCAGGACATTATATCGACACTCAGCCGACCTACTTTAATGTAATCTAATGATATAGAAACTGACTGTAGCGTTCTCTTACTCGTGCGCGTTCACCTGCATCTCCACAGGTTAGGTTACAGCGAAGGAGCACAGAGAGAGACAACAGCAGAAGAAGAATGAAGAGCAGACCCACATTTACAACAAACCAGGCTGAACATCAAACAACACAAACGTTTAAATACACAACAGTTTTATTACAGCTGAACAAAAACAGGGTTCACACTCTGTTATAGAAATCATTTTCCAGGACTTTTCCAGGACGTTTCCATCCTGCCTTAAAAGTTATTGATTTCTAACATTATGACATGAACATTGTCTGTTAGCCTTTTCTTAGTCTGGTTTATTTTAGGTTTTTATCTTTATATTCTCTACTTTTCTACAAACGGATTTTGTTGACTGACTGTTTCAGGAGCTGAAATTTTAATTTTCCATTTTTATTGTTTCTTTTTGTCTCCATTAATTTACACGGGAAACAAAAAAGAGCCTTTCTCTTCAGACTTCCAGTTAGCCATGCTTTGCGCCTCTACCCTGCTCTTGAAAATGTCAGCGTATATATTCTGCTCTTCTCAGTGGTCACTTGCTGAGCGGCGACGTCTGGTCTATCTGGACCGAGCTCTTCCAGCTTTAGTTTGTCCTGCAGAGTTCTTCTCTCAAACGGGACCTACTTGATGGACAGTGCAGCGTTCTCCGGTAAATCACTCGGTAGGGGGTTTGCAGTCGCCATTCCTACGTCTTCTGTCATTAGCAGCCAAGTGCAGAGTGCAGTCAGAGTACTCCCAGTCAGACGCACATTGTAGCTCTGAATCTGTTTGTGGTCAATCTGGTCATGAACGTGTTTACGTCATTTAAATTAGGGACGTTTGGGCGCTCGTCTCTGGTGCCCCTAGTTAGAATAAGCTAACTTTTTAATGCAGATCTGTGATCTGAGCATGTGTGAGACAACAGGCGTCTCGATTCCACCGCAACACTGGGAAGAGAGAAATACATTTAATGGAACGATGAATATAAGAGCAGATTTCCTTATTTTGAGAATATTTTCAGGGAGACTCTCTTTTACACAGGCCACCACTGCATTGGTATAGTCGACCAAAACATGGCAGAATGCCGACTATTGAAAAGGATGTTGACCATGTTTTATATTGATATTGAGGGACATTAATTTCTGATATATATCGTTATCATTTAATCGCCCAGCCTGAACTCTTCATGATTTCCTTTAATCATCATTTCCTCTGAAGCTGTTTCACATCTTTCCTGTTAAAACCAACAGTGTGCTAACTGCGCTCCTCTTCACTCATGATGTTTGTCTGTAAATCTTTTTTGGAGTAAAACAGAAAAACTCAGAGGTGTTCAGATATTTGGGGATGTTGTTGAAATCGGTCAGTTTTTAAAAGCTACAATGATCTCAGTCAGATCTGCGGTTTTCTTGTTTCGTGTCTGAAGCGTTCATATTTCATCAGCTGACTCTGGGATTCTCACCTCCCTAATACTCTGAGAGCTCCGGCTCTGTGGAGGTCCCAGATGTTTTATTATGGAGATATTGGAGCTGCTGCTGCAGACAGGATGAAGAACGCCCGGAGTCTTTCCTGTCTGCTTTTGGAGAATCAGGATCTTCTCAGTCAGGAGTTTAACAAACGCAGAGCTGAGAATACAAAAGCAAAAGCTGCAGGGAGGTGTGCAGCAGGAGGAGGAGGAGGAGGAGGAGGAGGGAGGAAGAAGGATGCACGAGTGTGACATGTTTGGAAGGTGAGCTGCAGTTTGAGTCATTCCTGGACGTTCATCTGCTGCAGGTCTGAGAGGGAGAGCTGCAGCATTGTGGTTCACCGTGGGGGGCCGAGGGAGAGAGAGGGAGGGGCATTTATGGCTCTATTGTGGCTCAGAGGCTCAGAGTGACCTGAAGTAAGCAGGGGGTGGTGGCACAAACAGAGCCAGTGTGTGTGTGTGAGGAAACGGCGAGCGTGATGGAGACGAGATGGGAGTGAGAGAAAGGAGGACATGAAGCGAATCAGAGGGCAGAAGAGGAGAGAGGGTGAGACGGGAGCAGAGGGATGAGGAGGAAGAGGAGATGATGATGTCAGGGATGAAGATGACAGGAGGAGAACAGAGAGATAGAGGGGAGGAGGAGGAGGAGGAGGTGGTCTGCGGTGGATGCTGGTGTTTTTCTGTTAAGTGAAACGATCGGTTTATTCCTGACATCTGTGCGGCGAGGGCGGCCACATACTGCGCCCTGAGAGCCTCCTGTGAGGCCGCAGGAAGTGAGAGCGAGGGGGGGGGGTGGTTAGCTAAGACTGTCGATATTCAGGGTTAGAAACAAAAGGAGGAGGAGGAGAAACTAAAAAGAGAGGAGAGGGTGAGGAGGAGGAGGAGGCCCATTAGAAAAGATCGTCTGACATGATGGAGCTCAGTCACCTCAGATCAAAACACTCATTTTTTAACGTCATTGATATTCTCTGAGTTTATCCACACCTGTCCACCTGTCCACCTGTCCACCTGTCGGCTGTGTCATTAACCGAGGGGGTGGGGTGGTCCTGACTTCAGAAACGCTCTAAATGGAAATATGAGTCACTGTGAACGACAGCGGCAGGAAAGACTGTTGACTCATGTACACTCATCCTCAGACTCTGCTGTAGATTCACACTGAACGTGAGCGTGTGTGTGTGTGTGTGTGTGTGTGTGTGTGTGTGTGTGTGTGTGTGTGTGAGAGGGACCATAGGGGTGCGTCTGAATCAGTCTGTATGAAAACAGCTGTGAATGTGGACGATGAGTGAAAAAGAAATAAACCACAGAGAGAGAGGCTCAGGTGAGTCACACCTGTGAGACTGAACGACATTTTTAATAATAACAACAATAATAATAATAATAATAATAATAAAAATAATAATATTAATAATAATGATAAGAATGATAATAATAATAAGATATGTTTGTGTGACATATGCAGATGGCAAAAACAGTGGAATAACTCTTTAACCGTGCGTCTGAGAAAAATGTCCAAATGCGCAAAATCAAAGATCTCATTAAATGCACATGCCTGTAAAATTTCAGGCAGATCGGAAAAAGTCTACCTTTGTGGCGCTCTGTAGGGGGCGCTAGCGAGCCATTTTTTCTCGTTTTTTTGGGCCACATTGCGATTTCCGCCGGGCCCTACCTCCCTTCCAAATTTCATGAGTTTTCATGGTTCAGGGGGTCAAATTTACATTTTCGGAAGGTAAAATAACAATAATAACAAAGATAATTATGATAATAAGAAGAAGAAGAATCAAGAACCCAAACGATTACAATAGGGCTGCTACAGAGCTCGACTCGGGCCCTAATAATAATAATGATAATTATGATAATGAGAATAATATTACATTTTATTTCTAAGGGCGCCTCACAGTATAAATAGAATCCAGAACAAAAATAAAAGATTTAAATAAAAATAAGAATGAAACCAAATACACTAAAATACATTCAAACATCACATATTAAAATACATTAAAATGAAGGAGGACTGTGACAGTTCGGTTCTGTAGAGTGGTGGTAAGAGATAGTTCTGGGCCCGTCAAATCCAACGGTTCTGTTTCCTTGTTGTACATCATCAGTCTGTTTCTGCATCATCAGCTGTAATGAGAGGAACTGGGTCTGATCGGGTCTGTAACACCAGAACCTGAGCAGAACCTCTTTCTCTGCAGTGAGGTCGGAACCAGGACCAATCGGATCTTTGAAAAGTTCTGTATTGTTCTGTGTGATCACCAGAATACAACTCCGATAATCAGAGATCCGACAATGATGAGTGTGTGTGTGTGTGTGTGTGTGTCTGTGTGTGTGTGTGTGTGTGTGTGTGTGTGTGTGTGCAGCTTCCTGTCAGAAGTCCATTAACCGCCTCAGAATCTGGGTCTGGGTCAGAACCTGCTCCCTCAGACCGGGTTTAGAGGTGGTGATGTTGTGAGAGATCTGCTGCTCTGAATCTAATACACACGAACACACACACACACACAGACACACACACAGACACACACACACACAGACAGACCCGTGTGGCCCCCTTTCCACAGCTGTTTTGTCACCTGTCAGGCCCGACACCGCTAAGCACGGCCATCTTGGACCCGTTGTGGCGGCACTAAGTCTTCCTGACGTCCACCGCACCCCGCCGCTCACCCTGCTCGCCTCGCTGCTCGCTGATGTGAACAAACGGGAGCTCCCGCCGCCAAGAACGGTGACCTTCTTGAGTGCGAGCGTTATTGTTCGGGGATGTTCTGCGTGATTAATGGATCATTAAGTTCTGGACTGGTGTTGTGGTAGAATCGGGTCTCCTGGTTCTTTAGGGGAAAGGTCGTCCTCCAGGAAACGACGGCGGTCTTTATCAGTAATCATCGCTCTGATGAATCACCAGGTTTCATTCTTACCTCCTGATTGGCAACAGAAAATGTTTCAGATTATTGTCATTTCTGCAGAGACGGGTCGACCCGGGTTCTGGGTCAGAACACAGAATCTCTGCTTCAACAACAGAAAAGGAGGATCTCTAAAAAAACGATTAAATCTGTGACTCAGAGGGACACGTCTGACTGGATGATACCGGTTATCTCGGGGAAACAGCTCCGGTTCTGGTACTCCACAGAAAAGACCCTGATACCGATCCAGAAGCAGAGACCTGGAGCTGCTGGGTCCGAGAGTTTAAAGGCCGTCAGAACCACCTAAGACCAGGATCGTAGCTGCATAAAGTGATCTCAATGAGACGCTCGTCCAGACGTCAGAAATCATGTTAATAATAAACTTCATGATTTTCCTCGACTGGACCGGGTCAAAGAAACCCAGAGTTCAGGGTTTCTGATCGGACCAGAACCAGCAGAAATGGTTTTATTAAAAAATCTGATTTTACAGTCAGAGCTGCTTTAGACTCAGATCAAAACTCTAACCTGACCCGGTTCACTTCAATATTTCTACTCAGATAATATCACTAAACTGGTTCTGATCCGTCAGTCTCAGTCAGTCCGTTTCCATGACACCCAAGAAAACCGAATTATCGTCTTATTCCGATTAAGACCGGACAACTGAAGGTCATGTAAACACCTTAGTCCGACTATAATCTGAGTTCTTAAACTCCGATTAAAACACCATGATAATGGGATTGGAATCCGATTTTCTCTACCATGTAACCAGCGTAGTCGGAGTATGATCGGCCACGCCCCCGTTACCCCGTAACAAAACCCCCAGAGTAGAGGAGTAGCGTTGGTCTCCTCTTTAGAAAAAGTAGCGCGTCCATCATGTCGGACAAAAACAACGCTGTACGATGCTCCATCTTCTTGTTTCTCCAAAATGCCCAGCAGCAGTTGGAGACACTTCTGACGTCTGACACCGACCTGCTGTTGTTGTTGACGGTTGGATGGGGTCGGGAACAGCGCCGCTGAAAAGACCCATATCGCCCCCTAGTGTTGGGGAGGAGGACATGTTCACGTCAATAATTCAATTAAACTGTGACTGTAAACGTACTGTGGGATTAAGAGCTCGTCCAACCACACGCAGAGACTTTGTCGGGTCATCCCTCTCGTGACAGTAGAGTCCTGCTCCTCGCCGCGGCGTCACAGACCCGTTAGATTCCATTAGGCGAGGATCATAATGACGAGGAGGAGCCGAGGAGGAAGACGAGGACGTGACAGACGACATCAGCTGGAGGAGACCGTGATGGAGTTTGGACAGGAGGACTGTGTGTGTGTGTGTGTGTGTGTGTGTGTGTGTGTGTGTGTGTGTGTGTGTGTGTGTGTGTGTGTGTGTGTGTGTGTGTGTGACGTTTTGAGGCCATAGAAAAGTCAGGACATGATTTGGCGTCGGATCAGGGACAGTTTGGACTCGAGGCTCTCTGGACCAGGAGAAGTTGAGGTCCTCAGACGTCCTCACAGATGGTCTTCTTGGTTTCTCAAATCTGATTCGTCTGTTTGGCGAGGACGAGGTTAGAGAGCGGCGGCGTCTGTTTCTGCACTGCGGCGGATTGTAGCTGCATATCAAGTGTTCTTGGATGGGTGGGCCGCGCGGCGAGCAGGTGAGCGTGTCGACAGTCTTCATGCTGATGCGGGCCCTGAGGTAGGAGCGCAGACTCGGCGAGGGGAAGAGAAGCATGCGGAAGCTCGCCGCCGCTCTCTGTGAAGCATGGCGCTGATTGACACTGACATCCCAGCCCTGAGCTCTCCTCGGGGTTAAAAGCTCGGCTGCACCTGAACCAAGACGAGCGCTTTGGAGAAATAACTGCAGCTGATCATGTGGGCTTTTATACCGGGGTGAAAAACAGACTCCGCCCCTCAGGACCGGGGTTTTAGGGGACAGACCATCAGGATCACCTTTGTTAACGCTGCGTCCCAGTAACGGGGACGGTGTCAGGAGACGTCATCGAGTTATTTTTATGGTTAAGAACTGGAGCGAGCAATTAAGGGGGGCGTTAATGTGTTGTGGATTCAGAACTAGACCAAGAAAACGCCGTCCCTGAGGAGGAGCGGGGAGAACACCCTCAGAACAGAACCAGAACATCTGAGCCCTGAAACTGGTTTAACACAGACTCTGGGACTGGTCCCTGTTGGATTTCTCAGGAGTCTTTGCAGACCTGACCGTGGTTCATGATCTCCGTCTGTAAATAAGAGGAACTAAGACCAGAACTCAGAACCAGAGATCTGATCCCAAACTGGACTCTGAGTATGGAGGTTCAGATGATGGAGTGAAGACATGAGGTCTATGTAGACATCTACCTAAAACAAGTCTACATCTAGAGCGTGATCCATGAAGAGGATTAGTCCCCAAATCTCCACCTTCATCCTGATCGTCTCCTAAAAGGTCGTATCCTCCGATCGTAGCTGATCGTAACCATTCAAGTTAACGTGTCAATTTACACCGACTTCTTTCCGTTCCTCTGCGGATCGCCGGAGCATGGCGGATAAATTCAGCACAGATTAACCCGTGCTGGAAAGGAAGTCGGGCACAGACTTCAAAATAAAACATCCGGCTTCTTTTCAAAATAAAACACAACCTTTCGCTTGTTCGGGCGGAGACCAACAAGTGAAAGGTTTTTAGACGTCATTTCACCCTGATGACACCATGGATGAGGAGATGCTGATTCTAGAAGTCTAGAAGTAGATTTCCTCCTCTGGAAGGACACAATCTACTGCTTATATGTCTATGTGTCTGTCTTTAGAGAGACGACTTTGGGGTCGTAGCCGTTCAGGATGTGGTGGATATTGGGGGTCAGAGGTTTTGTCGGTCTCTGACTCTGGTCTGTCCGAGGAGCAGAAACCCGGTTCAGATGAAGACAAGACAGTTTAGCGCTGAAGAGGATTCTTCTGGAAAACTGGATAAGATCCTTTCTTTAATAGTCCCACAAGAGGAAATACACACACACACACACACACACACACACACACACACACACACACACACACACACACACACACACTCTGACATTAGTCATATAACCCCACAGGCGTACTTCCATACCAGCCGACGGTGGCCGACACTCATCAGCTGTTTCCTAACGACCTGCTGTTTCTCAAAGGTTTGAGGCTAAAATAACCCGCTTTACTCACAAATACACACACACACACACACACACACACTAACACACACACACACACTTAAGCGGTCTAACTTGTCGTGCGCGCTTTAGCTAAGATGAGTAATGTCACGTTATGCTGAAGGAACCCCCAACAACCAGACCCAGTGTGTGCGTGTCCTGGACTTTATATCGTGACGATGGCGATCTAATGCGAACGGACATGGGCAGTACTCTCAAAGGTCAAAGGTCATCCTCTGGTGCAGTGAGACATCGACATCAAACTTCCTGTTTTATCTCGAAAAAGAGATTCAGGGCTGAGCGCCAAACGGGCGGGATCCTTCAAAACGCCAGAAAGTCCTCATCCTGTGTGTGTGTGTGTGTGTGTGTGTGTGTGTGTGTGTGTGTGTTCGTGTGTGTCTGACAGTGTGTCTATCTGGAGACCTCCTGAGTAATGAGACGCAGCAGCAGCTGAGGAGCGTTCGTATTTTTAGCGCCGTTAGCTCCTCAGAAAAAAAGCGGGTGTTTTGTGAATGGTAAGTTCTCTCGCTCTTCCTTTTCGTCGCCATGCTTGTTAGGGAGGAGAGGGGGGGGGCGGGGGGTACTTCAGAGAGAGAGGAAGAAGATGAGAGGAAGAGGAGGAAGAGGAGGAAGAGGATAGACAAACCCGGGATGAGTCAGACCTGAATGTTGCTGCAGAGAGTTCCTGCTCAGGTTCTGTTTGGTTCTTGTTGTTGTTGTTGTTGCTGCAGATCCAGGTGGCGCTGTGGTGTCTTTATAGATTACATACGTTCATGTTTATGTGTATATATGCAGACCCTCTGTGGTAGATGGCGTCCCAACGCTCTGAAGGTGGAGAGGATGGAGGAGAGAGGAGGGAAACCAGAGGACTGATGGGAGTTCAGGGTGGTCCCTGATCCACCAGGATGAGGATGAGGAGGTCGCTGCTGAAACAAGAGGCGTCAGAACAAGTACCAGACAGGAAGTGAGACAGTTAAGAAGACAGTTAGAGGACCACCAGAGAACCTACAGTTACCATGGAAACTCGCTGGTCTTGTTAGTTCCCGGTAGATGGTTTGGTTGTCACGTGAGACCCCAACCCAGGTCTGATCCTTTTAAAGAGAACCTGACCATGTGAGATCCTGGATCTGCAGAAGGGAGATTCCTTCAGAGGAGAGAAAGAGAGAGAGAGAGAGGAAAAGAAAGAGAGAGAGAGAGAGAGATAGAGAGACGGGACTGTCATTAAAGCTGCGTCTCTCCTGAAAAAAGAAACTGAATTATCAAAGTCGTCAAACAAGGAGGAAAAAAACTTCACAGAGAGAGAGAGAGAAGAGAGAAGAGAAAAAGACATGAGAGGAAGAGAAGAGGAAGGATTATACAACAGAGGGGGGGGGTGACAGAAGGAGAGAGAGACGACAAATGAGGCGTGTGATGAAAGGATGAGAGGAGGAGGACGTGCAGGTGAGTCTCAGACAGGTAGAAGAAAAAAACACCATAAACTTGATCGTCTCTGAGCGTGACATTCAGCTGTATGTCAGATTTAACACACAGTCATTGAACACGCAAATGTCACATGTTCACAGGCCTGTGTGTGTGTGTGTGTGTGTGTGTGTGTGTGTGTGTGTGTGTGTGTGTGTGTGTGTGTGTGAGTGTGAGTGTGTGTGTGTTTATCAGCACATGTCAGGTCCTCTCTGCACATGTTTCTGTCAGGATGTTTCATATGTCACAGAACAGCCTGACATATAGAGCTCTAATGTGTGTGTGTGTGTGTGTGTGTGTGTGTGTGTGTGTGTGTGTGTGTGTGTGTGTGTGTGTGTGTGTGTGTGTGACTGAAGATCTCCAGGACCAGGTTTATAGTGGGCTGAGGGATCT
>OY660879.1:27967500-27972500 GCA_962446985.1 Xyrichtys novacula | reverse complement strand
AATCATTGATTAAACACTACAGACAGCGGTTTTATTGATAGGGACGACACTGTAGCAGCCGATTATTGGTAGAAACGTGTTCCTAACATCTCTACACAATTCTACGCCCTTGACACACACACAGACACACACAGACACACACAAACACAGAGGTATGTTGTGTGTCCACCTGCATCTCTTAGTATCTGATGTGAACTGATCGTCCCCCTCAGTCCCTCTGCCTCTGTCAGAGTCAGACCACTGCTGGATCTGGTTAGGGGCTGAATACACACACACACACACACACACACTTACACGTTTGTGCACTTACACACACTCTCTCTGTCACACACACTCAGCCTGAGGGAGTGTGTGTCATTTATCAGGGTGAGAGAATGACAGCGAGGGCTCTGATAGTAAATCATTGGCAGCATTATTGTCCTCACCGCCACCTCCACACACACACACACACACACACACACACACACACACACTCCTGTATGGATCTGTGTTAGGAGCCTGTTATAAATCAGTCAGAGGTGTGTGTTCACGTAAACTTCCTCTGAGTACGAAGAGACAAATCCTCGACATCACTCTAACTGACACACACACGTGCACACACACAAACACACACACAAACAGACTCACTCATCATCCTGAGTCCAGTCTGAGGGTCCCAGCAGAAGACCAACATGTGAACGTACAGCCTAGAATCCAAAGACATAGATATAGAGAGACATAGAGAACCGAGAAGACCCGTTTGAGAGAGTCAGAGGAGGAGAACTGAGAGAGAACCAGAGGAGGAGGAGCTACAGAACTGGGTCTACAGAACTGGGACCTGATCAAGACCTGGACTGTTTATGCGGGGCCCTCATACAGGAGGTTTATCCTGATCCCTCATGGCGCTGAGTCATGGATCAGTGTGAAGGACAACAGAGCCGTCATGCTGACAAACTCAACACGCTGCTGTAAGCGATCAGACCGCCACGCTCCAGAGATGATGTCTGACACTGAGCTCGCTATTGTCTTCATCATAGACGGAGAGAGGGAGAGAGGAGGAGGAGGAGGAGGAGGAGGAGGAGGAGGAGCTCTACTTTCATCAACTCCTCACATCAGGAAGTTTGTGTAACCTCTCACCAGGTTACTGACTAAACTTCCTGTTTAACCTCCATCATCACAGAGTTATGTTAAATAGATGCTGTTCGAGGATGACTGATCTACGTTCAAACTCTGTTTCTGTAGATGTCCCCACTTTACCTTTATTCCAGAACAGGTGTATCAGTCGTTATGACCCCATGTGACCTCCTGTGATACCGTCTCATTAGATGGTCTCCTTGTTTCTGGACCATATGGCGGCTCAGGCTAAATCTGCCCACTCGGCTGGTCCCTGATCCAGAACAAACGTCTGGGCCAATCTGTTTTTTTTTCTGCCGAGTCAGCAGAACTCTGCAGGAAGCAGGAGATGGGTCTGACACCCATATGTCACCATCCTGCTAAAATACCTTCAGGTGTCTGACTGTGGCTGCAGGTTAATGACTGTGTGTGTGTGTGTGTGTGTGTGTGTGTGTGTGTGTGTGTGTGTGTGTGTGTGTGTGTGTGTGTGTGTGTGTATGTGTGTGTGTGTGTGTGTCAGTGCTGATTCTGTGTCCTGGTTTTAAAGCTCTGTTGAGTTTAGCAGATAAACCCAGGACTTCCTGAAGGTCCTCAGTAAAGTGGCGAGCACCAACAGCGACCATGACGTCCAGAAAACGTCCAAACTTCCTGCTGTTTTCTGAAGCCGAGACAGTTCCCTAATCTGACACAGCAGGCAGGTGGGCGTGTCTTTCAGCCTTGTCCTGATTGGACGGCAGAGCATGATGTCAGCTGTTTCTAAGTTCTGTAAATGAAAAGCTGAAAAACACACTTAGAGATCAGGCTGACATCTTTTTGTCTCTGTCTTTGCTAAAGTCTGAGAGGGAAATCAAACTCTGTCATAATATTACTTTTATTATTATAATTTATATTTTATTATTTATATTGTTATTTTTTATATTTATTTATATTATTATTCATATTATTATTATTTATATTAAAGTTTTTATATTGTTATTATTTATATTATTATTCACATTATTATTGTATATATCATAATTATAATTTATATTATTATTACTCAGCAGTTTCAGTTTGGTTTTAAAGCGACACACAACAGAGTCCAACACAAGCAGAGATGGAGAATGTATTTATATGTATGTGTGTGTGTGTATATATACATATATATATATATATATATATATATATATATATATATATGTATGTGTGTGTGTGTATATATGTGTATAAGTATATATGTATGGATATATATATACATATATATATATGTATATATATATATATATATATACATACACATATATATAAACAAATGTGCATATATATGTGTGTGTGTATATATATATTTATACATATATATAAATATATATATATATATATATAAATATATATATATATATACACATATATAAATATACACAAATATATATTTATCAGGATATCAGCTCAGCGTGGCGTGGAGGTGGTCTCCATCTCCTCCATCTTTCCTCCCATGCTGATCAGTTTTGTTAATTCGTGGATTTGGAGGATTTCTTCAGAACGTTGTGAAGTTAAATCCGGTGGATTTGAGGATCCCCCTGAAAGCGTTTGGCGTTAACCTCCTGTATTTCTCAGTGCAGGTGTTTTGTCTGGAAATAATTACCTCCTGATTTGTTGTCCAGATTCTCGGCAGGCTGAGGTCTGCATCGCCGTGATGCCGCCTGTCAGAACGCTTTAGGGTGAGTGAACGCCGAGGCCGCCGCCCGCTGACAGCCTGTCACTGATAGTGCTGATGGACTCCACTCTCCTGCCTGTTTACTCTCTTTAGAGGACCGTCCCAGGTGTCGGCCGCGGCTCACATGATTGGAGCAGACAGGTCCTCTGATTTAGTTTAGCTACTCTCCTCCTGTCTGTCCGGGTTTTTGACGCGTGTAGATTTAACGTCTCACTAACAGCTAAAGGTGGAAATCAGGACTGATCTGTGCGAGCGGGAGCAGTTTATCCTCACTGTCCTGTAAAGTTCATCAGAGGCTCTAAAAGGAGCGATAAAAGTCTCTGAGAGTATTTATGCCGACAGACTCTGAGACAACAAAGACACTAAAAGTCCTCGTACCCGCCTTTACTGAAGGTTCTGAGCGGGTCCGGATCTCATTCATCAGGTTATTTAAAGGTTCTGTCGGAGAGCCAGCCCTCTGCTTCAGCTCTGCGGATCATTAATATGTTACTCTCTCTTATTTAACGCGCTGACGGCCTCGCTAACACGGGCGTGTGGCGTTGTGATCGCTCGCCATCACCAGCAGACAGAGAGAAGACTGAGAGAAGATGGAGAGGGTCTGCGGGGAGGACGGGTGACTGAACTTCTCATGACCCGTCTCGTTCATGTAGAGTTGTTTGTGCGGCACACCTGAGGGGGCGGTCATACCTGTGCAGGTACAAACATAGATCTGCTGTAACTAGATCAGACCTGCACTCATGGTCAAGTTCATCTGTTCATCTAGACCGTCTTATAGAAAACTCTTGGCGTCTTTCCTCTGCTGCAGCTGCTTAAATTACCGTCTCCATGGCGATGGCGTGGAGTTTCTATGTGACCTATGAGATTTGTTGAGTTGGAACTTAAAGATTCAATCCAACATGTTTCTACTAAACCTTCATAGGTCTGCAGTATGTTTGTGTGTGTGCGTGTGTGTGTGTGTGTGTGTGTGTGTGTTTCTGAAGCAGTGAGTGTGTGTGGGAGGGGGAAAGCTCCTCTCTCCGTGTCTCATCTCAGCCTTCAGCTCAAAGTGCAGCTGAATGGGTGACTGTATATCCGCTTCTCCAATTAAGGGTGTTAATGTGTGAGTGTGTGTGTGTTAGTGTGTGTGAGTGTGTGTGTGTGTGTGTCAGCGCACACACGGCACTGAGGGCCCTGATCCCCCCCTCCTTCTCTGCAGTAAAGTTCTGGTCGGATCCACTGAGACAAAAGACACAGTTCTTCTATCTCACCTGTTTCTCAGTTGATGTTATTTGTGCTCAGTACTTTATATTTCTGCACCTGTATGGTGTGATTGTGGCGTTAAAAAGGGGGAGAGCTAAGAGAGGATCAGCGGCTAACCTTTAAAGTTAACGTGTCAATCTCCACCTTCATCCTGATCGTCTCCTAAAAGGTCGTATCCTCCGATCGTCGCTGATCGTAACCATTCAAGTTAACGTGTCAATTTACACCGATTTCTTTCCGTTCCTCTGCGGATCGCCGGACTCCTCAGCTGATCACAAGAGTTCTAGTTTTTCTGGACGCCGGAGCATGGCGGATAAATTCAGCACAGATTAACCCGTGCTGGAAAGGAAGTCGGGCACAGACACAAAATAAAACATCCGGCTTCTTTTCAAAATAAAACACTCCGTGTTTCAGGAGGATCGTATTTCACACCATGCAAACGGGCGGAGACGAACAAGTGAAAGGTTTTTAGACGTCATTTCACCCCTATGACACCATGGATGAGGAGATGCTGATTCTAGACGTCTAGAAGTAGATTTCCTCCTCTGGAAGGACACAATCTACTGCTTATATGTCTATGTGTCTGTCTTTATAGAGACAACTCGTTATCGTACGATTGAACGTGAATCCGTGGGTTCTTGTGAGTTCTCGCGATTCCCGCTGTCTGTAATTCGCCACGAAATTCGCCTCACAAACGGATCCGGTAGGAAATGGCAGACAGCGAAAATGGCCGCCGTTCCAGATGTGGTGGAAACTGGGGGTTTGGTCAGTTTATGGAGAAGTGATGTCAAACCCATGTGGTGACTCCAACTACAGAGTCTTAGGTGATCCAGTAAGGAGAGCCGATAATGCTGCACACACACACACACACACACACACACACACACACACAGAGCCGGTTCTGCAGCAGCCGGGCCCGGTGCTGATGGGCCTAAATGAAAGTGTAATGAGTTCTGACATTGATTTAGTCGGGCTG